>JARHVA010008312.1:412500-515103 GCA_037957365.1 Torreya grandis
ATAAAATATTTAAAACATGATTTATAACAAAATAAGTCAAAAATTAAGAGACAATTGAAAAATATAAGGTTATAAATGTGGTTACAAAAGAGAAAAAATCAATATTTTCCTTAGATTAGGCCAAATTCACTAATCATATAGATGGTAAATAATATTTAGATGAACAATTCGATAAACTATGTTCTGATCTACTTGATAACATATTATGTAAAATATTCATACCTATAGGACTTGATACTTATCAATTGAATCCATTAATGACAAAGAGAAACCAAATTTAGATAAATGCAAGACAAAGATACTAAGTAAAAACTTACCACAAGAGCATAATACACTTTATAATATTTGTATGCACACCTATGACACAACTCATTTAATAAATGTTATACATATTCCATTTCTCATAAATTCTGATTTTTATCTTGAGTTAATTGGATGGCTTCTCCATATTCAGATATTTGGAGCATGTAAACATGTTATTATTGATCTAGAGCACCTAAACATGTTCCTATTACTACTACTTCAAAGAACCCACAAAGCATTCGGTGATGGGTTCCTTGAACTCCTACTCCTTTTATTATCTCCTCATGACAATAGAGTCCTATTTTACATACATAGAGCATTATAGATCCTAAAACGCTATATATTACACTTATACATGCTCATTATTAGTACCCCCAATTTATTACACTAGCTTCCCAGAGGGAGATACCTATGAGCATAATTTGGATGAGATCAAAAGATAATCTTTTCTTTTCAATTATTCCAAACATATAAAAAAATCAAAAAACATAAAAAAAACATTATTTTCCATCATTTACATGATCTATTGGCTCATTGTCATCTATGTTGTTGGTTTCATGTTGGGATATGGCATATAAATACTTTATATATACACACATGTGTTTCACACATCATTTGAGTGTGATACAATAACACACAAATACATGATTTATTTATATATGGATGTTAAAATACATGATTTATTTATATATGGATGTTAGTACTTCATTATACTCATGTCATAAAGACATTAGGGGCATTAGATTCTTTGATTTTGATATACACATAGGTTATACAATTCTATGATCACTTTCCATTATCATGTTTGAACTTATGTACTTACACATACTTTATCCACTCTTTTATATTGCATAGTGTACTTTATATGACATATACTTGAATTATTTTTATAAAATATATATCTAGGGGTTAGTATGCTATGTTTGTGCTATTTTCTTATGTTTTTCCTTTATGCACTTCCTTGAGGGTATTTTGTTACTTGTTGAAAATTTGAATATGTTTCATTGTTTGTGGCCCCTGTACCTTTTTTTGTTTACTTTTATATTTAAATATGTCATTAATTATTGTATGAATATTTTAATATGTTAAACCCTAATTTTTGGAAATTTGACTAAGTCATGTACCATGGATTTTGTGACATTCAAACATGTCCCTTGTTTGAGATCTCCTTGGACCATTTTCTTTTGATTTAATTTTGAGTGTTCTTGTGTGTGTGATTAATTACTTGTTGAGATCATGCTGATACTATCTAGACATTACCATGATTCCAATCATGCATATTAGGACTTGATGTGATCACATAATATGTAACTCATTGATATATCTACCTAGACATACTACTCTTATATGCTACATGATACATTCATCGATTATACAATTAATTTCATCCTTTTTAGGTAAGGTGAATATTATTTTGTATGCCAATTAACCTCAAGAAAGGGGGATATTAGTGGGGGAGGGTCATATAGACATGGATTCCACATTTTTCATTTTTCACCAAATTTAGATATATAGTGGGGGCATGTTATGGAAACATGTTCTCCATATTTATCACAGTTCACAGAATTAGATATAAAATGGGGGAATTTTATGGAAACTTATTCTCCACACTCATACAATCTCTTAGTTTCAAATTTTAGTGGGAGATTGTTTTGGAAACATGTTATCTACACTTAAATAGTTGTAAATTAGCCAAAGTGCATAGTTAAATGATTTAGATACACATTTATGACAACATTCTATACATTGGTACCATTTATATACCGAGGTTTTAGCATGAGACATATATAATGTGAATATGATATGAAAATATCACCTAAATTTAAAAATTGAAATTAGTTTCATATTTCAAAAAAATTATTGAGACTTTAGCTCACCAGGTTAGAATGTTATAGACTGTTATTGAGCTAATCCACTAAATAGTTACTTCACTTTTGGTATGATTGATGTGATTAAATAAATCAATATTTATAATTTTATAGGTTAGACTTGATTAAATCATCCAACATCATTATATTTATCATGTGGGTTGACTTGGATCAACTCACGCTCACCAAGTTATAAGTATGATTGGGTTGCATGGTTGAGCTAATCTTAATTGTCAAGTAGAAACTCAATTTTCATCTAAGGTTGGGGGAAATTTTTTTCCACAAATATATTTATCTATACACTTACATATTTATATTTAGCTTAATCTTATTTTTAATTATTCATAGTGATACACATTTTCAAATCAAGTTACCAAAAGGCAAGGTGGTTGCATTGATATACGAGTATACTCCTAAACCTTGCTCTTTCTATTCAATCATTTCAATGATATCAATTTTAGATTATATAAATTTATTATATATTGTAACTTGATATTTATTTTAGGTTAGTCACTATCAAATCACTCAAGTGGGAGTCACACAAAGATAAGGTGTGATATACACACCTAGGTACACATTTATTTTCGTTTAAACTAGCAATTTCATTACTAGATTAAAGGCAAAAGATTAGACACTAAAATTAAATTATATTTTACCTCAATATTGTATAGTTGGAAAATATTTATCATGGATCTACCTTTAGCTTCTAGACTTTCCTACTACCAAAAAGCTTGCATACACTTTTTCTTTGTTCCAAATTTCTTATCTTTTAGTTCGGCCAATGTTATTCTAATGACCCAAGCCTTATGTCATGCTTAGAGTGTTATAAACTTGCTTATCTTATGTCTCTAAAATTTTGGGACCTATACCTATTTTATAGTTTCCTAGATACTTGCATCCCAGTCGGACACCTACATTGACTAAAGTGTCCTTTCCAACACAAGTGTTTAGTGCCCTAAATTCATCAAAATTTCAAATGAAACATATCCCTATGGTTAGTATAAGTATTATAATATTAGATGTTTCACTAAAGGAAATATATACAATATCAACCCTCATTCATTCCTCAATTGGCATATACCTAACAACTTAAAAGGTAATTTATCAAAAGCGTTCAGCCAAGCATTCAAATGAGAAAAAAATTGTATTTTTTCTTATTTATATTAATCATAGGGACAACATATATATAATTATAAATTATTGAAGGATAAATCCATGAGACAAAATTTAAAAGTTACAAGTTAGGTCATTTTTATACTTATTTATCACAAATTTCATCCTTAAGCACACAGAAGCCAACATGCAAGGGAGAACTACATCAGTATGAAGCCCTCTTCAAAGTAGTGTCTATATAGGCAACACCAAATAATATAGGGGTATTTTAGATTAGCTTATCATTATGATCACACTAACCCATTTTACCATAGTCACTATGAAGATAAAGAACTAGGGTTTTGACATTTGACAAGGAGTGACAAACCATGATCTATATTTGAACACATCATAGTGAAGGTGACATAGATCCTAGAATATCCTAGATGGTCACATATATATCCAATAGGTATTCCATATTGTACACCTATGTCGAAGTTAGACAAAAGTTTTGATGAAATTTTCTAAGGTTGACACAAGTGTTTGATGCTATAGAGGCCAAATTTATAGAATTTGATGACTGATCTAAAATACATATCTAGTTTATTTCTAACCTATTACATATTAGATATGAATGCACATAATAATCCAACTAAGTATTATTATTTTCATTTCATCACTATATCAATAAATAGTTGTATTTACTATTATAGCATATCTCAATATTTAAATTTAGAATATTATTTATTTGATTTTATAGTTAATTAACTTGATATAGAGATAGTTTATCACCCTTGTGTCTTAGGCTATATCTATCATTTTAGCCAAATATTACTTAGTCTATATTTAAGGGTTAAACAAGCTACCATCATAATCTCATTATCTTCTCATCATTGATACTATATTATGTGGTCCATGCTATTAATAACCAAAGAGGTAGCCCATCACATCATATAAATAACTAACATATCCTTTCTCAACCCCACCCACTTCTCACATCTACTCTTGATGGTGTTTGTATGCATATTTAATATGTAGATTCTTAAATATAGATTTATATGTTAAACTAGTCTTGTACACTTGATAAATATCACTCAAAGATCTACCCTTTAGTTCCTAACCTTCTTAAAAACCAATAGGTTTAAATCCACCATCTTACTAGGCCTAAATGATTATATTTTATTTTAAACTTATTATTAAGATTATCTAGATCACCTATAACCCATGATACACTTAAAATCTAATATACGTCCTTGACTATTACTTACAAAGCTCTAAAAATATTTTATGTTATTGGATAATTACGTTCAAACTTGAATAATAACATTGATGCTACTGTCCATTCTCCAACACAAGTGTCTATGCCTTATAAACTCTCAAATTTTCAAATCTTTTGATATGTATGGGTTGGCCTATATGTTTCATTAACCCTTAAATGAGGAAATTTTCAAGAAAAGTGATATAAATATAAGTTAAATATAACTCATTTCCCATCTAGTGAATATTAATCAAGAATTTTTTCAATATCATTCAATCAATTAAACAACTAAGTTCTAATTCCTTATTCTTCCTTATTTCTATATCAACCATAGGAGCAGTCATATTACATGTTTGAAGCATTCAATGAATAATCCACAAGTAATATTTTTCAATATATAAGATAGATCAATACATTCACTTGCATATAACATTCTATACCATTATTCACACACAAGCCAACATAGGGGAGGACTACATATGTTTGAGAATCTCTTCAGAGATTAGACATGTAGGAAACAATCATTGATAGAGGGGTCCTTGAGGTCAGATCAACTTAATGAGCCTACTAACCCATTTTTAACAAGGTGATAAGACTTAAGAGGAGGATATAGGGGTTGAGATATATTACAATATCAAAAGCCTATATGCATTATCTTAACACATAATATGAAAATCAACAAAAAACCTAAAAAGACCCAGGTGGAATTTTTAGTCAATAGTCAATACTCCATGCAAGATAAATGTGTTTAAGCATAGATAATATAATTTACACAAGTTCCCATGAGGAAATAAAAGTTTTTAGTCTAATAGAAAGATAATTTTTAGAATCTAAAAACTAGATCATAGTCATCATATAGTCTATTTTTACACATATTGCTGCTCATCAATGTATAAGATAAGTACAATTTTTATTTGATATTTCTATTATCAAAATATTAAATTTTTCACTTTATATATTTGGAATAAGATTAGATTACATATTTATTAACATAACATAAGGATAGCCTAAATTAATTAATTACACTAATTTTTATAGTAGCTCACTCATTTTTTGATTAGGCTAATATTTCATTATTAATCCTTATTTTTAAAAAGGGTTAAACATTTTTGGGAATATAACCTTTGAGTCTAATTGAACCAAACCCTATCTAATCCTAGGGTTTTTTTTATGCCTATTTTTAGTACCCATTCTTTGAAAAAAAAGTATTGACATGATTAGTCCTACCATATGGTGATTTTTTCATAATGTTTAAATTTGTTGGTAGGGCCAACTTATTTGCATTCATTTGAATGATCAATTTTCTATGTATGTGAATATGAGATATTATTGCTTATACATTATTTTATTACTCGTAATACTAATTTAAATTAATATGTAATGTAAGATGGATCATTTAAGTATGTTTTTTTATATCAACATTGTTTAACCTCTTTTATAATTCAATATGTGAGAACCATTGAGTTGTTATTTTAAGTTTAATCATTGCATGGAAATAATCAATGTGATATTTGTAACATGATTTGATAGACAAGAGTAGTTACCTAGGTTAAAAATGAGGTCATGATGGCATAAAGTTGTGCTAATTTCACCTTTTTAGTAATCCTCAGTGTAGTTGTAATATGATTGGTTGATATAAATGTCATAAGATCAATATTTTAATTGTGTGATCCAATGACAGTTTCATTTATTCCTTGATCAAAAAATTTATTTTACTTAAACATACTAATTCATGAGTGATTAAGAGTAGGTATGGGTTTTCATATCATTTCACTTATCCAGCTAGAATATTTTGTAATAAAAATTCAATAATATTCATGTTTGTTTCCCAACATTATCAAAACATATCTCACATCTTCAAGATAACAAGTTTTATTTACAATAATTTGGCAGTTTTTATATTTAAATTATTTTTGTTGGTTGTGATTATCCAATATATTTGACATGAGATAGGTCTTGTAATTAGTTATAAAGCATTGATTTATTAATTTGTTAGCCATTAATAATATATTATGTGCATGTTTTTAAGGTAGAGGTTTTGTTACATGGTTATAAAGTTTAGGAAAATATATGTTGTGTCACATAACTTTATAAGTTTTACATTCATGTAAAATTAGGTTTTAATATGTGTTTAGATATGGGTCCTTGACTCCAAGATTTGTTTTATGTAAGATACAATATAGCACTCAATGATAATATAGCTCGAGATGGTAATATGGGATTTATCAACAGCCTACATTGGTGGTGAGTTAATAGTAGTCCTTACCTCAAGATATGAGTTTTGTCAGTAAGGTTGGAATATTTATAAAAAACTTGCTAAATGGATTTTGCTTATGTTTAATTTTTTAAACCTTTGTTTATTATGATATAAATGAAAGTATCTGTTACATCATGATTCCTCACTAGGTAGACTATTTGACTATCTATGGATATCTATAGTTGACACACTTGATTTTTTTATATTTTGAATAAACTTTGAGATATATGTTATTATGGGACAATAAGATATTACTTAGTTTGTGTGATCACACTGCTATGAGTTAGTTGTAAGTATATGTTTACTTTATGATCATGTTGATTTGTCATTTCAATTATATTTTATGATGAATGAATATCATGAGTGTTATGGTCTAACTACCTACTTTGTTATGAGATTGATGTAGGAGAACCCATCCTTTAAAGTCTAACAGAGGGAGAAAATCATCAGAGAGGGTGATGTAGATGGAGATGTTAGAAGATGATAGAGAACTAGTGAGAACCATGCACATACCATAGTAGTTAATATATGGTATAATGCATTAAAAATATTTTACACATGGTGTGTTTATTTTTACTTACTTTAGAGTGTTGCTTTCTATGGTTTCCCAATATAGTTAAATAGCTTAATAAACTCATTCTATGTATTTTATACATTGTGTCCTTAATGATTGTAGAAAAATTATTAGCATAATTGGATTAAAATCTAGATTAGTAGTAATTATGAAATTATCATTTAAAATTCTATAACATTTGTGGTTGTTAATTGATTTGATAAAATCATGAAATTTTGACATTTAGTGTTAAAATAAATAAAAATGGGAAATTACCTTGGAAAAAGGAAAAAAATAGAGAAAAGATAATTCAAAAAATAAAAAGACATGTAAAGATTAAAACTAATAAATAAACTAGAGAAATAAATATAAATAAAAAATAAAATAGAAACTCATTAATAAAAATAATAAAGTAAAACACAAATAGAAAATCTAAAAAAAGAAAGCTATGCCCCTATTAATCTCAATGGATATTATGAAATTGATCATCACAAGGATATGTAAATTAAAAAAAAAAAAAATTGAAGGATTAAAAGAAGGGTGCAAAAAAAATAGAAGAGAGAGGAGTGTAGACAAGAAAGAAAAAGAAAGGATCAAGTGAAGGGTTTTGCCAAGTAGGTTTTGTATTCAAATTTTGGATAATTATTTGATCTATTTAAAATTGAATGTCCCATTATTTATGAAATCAAATACATGTATGTTTAAACTTCTATATAAGTAATTGAGTTGTTGATTATATGGATAATAGGCATACAATAATAACACAATGACTTATTTAAATGGGATTTAGGACCTCTCACTAATTTGATATTACTAATTAGATTAATATCTAACTTATTATAGAGATCTAGGATAAATATATATGTATCAATGACTTCTCATACCTACATATATATTCTCATGGAAAAATACACATTTATAAATTTCACACATATATAGTGTATTTATAGGTAGGTCCTAGATAAACATGGATATATCACTAATTTTGGGCATCTAGATAATAAGATTGATATCATTCCAGTTAAGAAAATTATTATTTTATATTAATATGCAACTAATAAAATTGTCCAAGGTGAATGCAATGCTTTTTGTCTACTTATAAATTCATATATTAAATGCAATGAGTCATTTATTCTTATATATAGTGATTTCAAATTCTATATTGAAATGATTTAAAAAAATTTATTTATTAATTGAGAAACTTATGTAAGCATTAAATGACTTATCTAAAGCTATGGAAATAATTTTTTATGACAATAATTTAATATATTAAGACAGTGATTTAAAATATAAAGGAAACAATTTAATACCAAGGCAATGATTTAATACCAAAGTATCAATTTAATGTAAAGGTAGTGATTTAATATGCAACATCCCTCGTTAGATATATAAGGTGAACTCTACATAGCTAAATTAACTAATATATAACAAATAACATATATATTTATATCTATCTATGGAAGCCATTGAATAGTAATTCTTAAGCATTATAAGTTACTCTTGAATGGCAAAGAGAATTATAGTTATTAATGTGTAATATTTATAGCCTATATTTATGTAAATTCATCATTGATAGGAGTGTCAAATCTTTATATCACTATGTTTATCAACTGGATTTACTATTCTTTAATACTCAGCGTAATTCTATACAATTTGAGTCAACATATACATTCTAGTTTGTCTCAGCCTAAATGTTGTCTAGGATGTTGTTGAAATGGAATAATTGCAAGAGTGGAATGTGGTGACCCACTAAGAACAAATCTAAGTGAATTAAATTGAGAAATTTATAACTATAATAGGATTTAAATCAGTCCATATGGCAACATATTTAAATATTTGTATGTAATGACTTAGTTTAAAATTACAATGACATACCCTTTTCAGTGATTCAATTATTTTTTTAACTTGTAGGCATGTCATTAAGGAATATGTATTGTAAAATGAGTTACTTTATAATACTCTAAGAATTACATCATTATGGAAAATTTAATTATGTCATGGTCAATGGTACCAAAATTGCAAACAAGGTGAATAAAATTTCTCTACAATATGTTTATAATGACATATTAGGGATTACCTTGTATAAGTTAATATGCTGATATTATAAGTTAATATCATTATATTATGGTATAATAATATTATTATCAGCTAAGATTGTATTACTATTTAAGGCTTATATTAGATACTATAATACTAAGGGTGGTTACATGATGGTTTTCACTAAATATATTGCCATCTGTGTTACATAGGTTATGGTAATATGTTAAACTAAGTAAATCATAAGTTACATGTATATACTATGATATTACTTCATATTATGAGTTTTCTATACTTCATATTCATATTATGTTAATATTATATTCATTTGCTTCATATATTGACCAAATTTTGTTATATATGGAATAAGGATAATATGAATGAGTTCTATGATACTAAAGTTTATAGACCAAGTATTTGGCTGAGGATCATAAAGGCTAATGATGTGATTTATATTATTAAACAAACATATAAATGGACTCAAATAACCATATGAAAATATTACATATATAGGTGTATCAAGTCATATGCCTAAAAAAATGGATGGTTAAAATGAGTCATAAAGTGCCTAAGAAACTGAAACTATAACCTTATGAGAATAGTTTCCTAAAAATGGAAATAAGTGTTAAATATAAATATTTTAATACATTTATGAGTTTTTTGTTTCTCTACAAATGATTGATTGGTTTTTAGTTATATTTGTATTTAATTTTGAATATTTTTGTGTGGTACATATTATGAGAGTGTTAATATGTATAAATATTTGGTTATATTTAGCATAAAATGGTGTATCATGATGCATGCTTATAAGTTATATTTCTTTGAGTGCTAGTATGTATTTTTAACATAGGGTATATCTAGGTGGTATAACCCATACTTACTAGATTAGTGTTTATGATTATGAGACTTATGATTCCTAAAATTGTGAGACTAGTTGTTTGTGATAGAGTAGGATGCTAATGTAAAATGAAATATGATAGTATGAGATGTCATAGAGTACTATTGTATAAGTGTATGTTAAACCCAGGTGGTACATATTATAATTTTTATGTCTAGACTCATATCCATGTTTGACTAATTATATGTATGCATGTTGGTTATTACTATGAATATTATGTTTTGTGATAGTTAGTAGGACTTTAAGTATGTGTGCATATAGCCTTGATAATTTAATAAATGCTATGATAGTATGATATTGTGTTCTATGGAAATTATGATTTGCTTTGTTATATCTATTTTTTGAATAGAAGATTATGTTTCCATGTATATAAGATTATTTTATATGACTAATCATGTAAAAATAGTAGTTATGTCTTAGAATACTAAACTATGGTAATATGGGTTATCATAGGGTGTAGTATGTTTAGAAATTAAATGTAATAGTTGGAATCTATAGTTAAATGTGTATTTTACCTAGGTGGTATAAATTATAATCATTATTTATAGTATGGGATAGATAATAGTGTAAGATTTATATATACATTTATGGAATAAATGTATACTTTGGTTACTCCTATGTTTAGCATGTTATATGATGTGTTTGATAGTATGATGTAAATTAAATGAATCTTGTGGTTGAATTGAATTTGACCAATCTACATTGTTGATTCAAAATAAGGAGTGATATTTAATTCACTATCTTACTAGTATCGCCATGATAGATAAAGGCAATCTAATCAAGTGGTGTGTATGAATTCTATTGGTCTATAGATCATTATTATTTATTATTCACAAATTTTTGGGCCAAAATATGTTTAGTGAGACGTTATCATTTTATGAGAATGATTTGTGTATTTATGTGATGTCTTAGAATAGAACAATTTTATATGATATATTGCATGTTTAGTTTTATAAATAATACAACACATTGGTACTTGCATCTCTATAGATTACCACATTGTCAATATCTACTCATCCATGAAGAGAGGGATGCTTGTTGATGGGATTAGTGCAGGGGATTGTTGATCTATGATTGGTATGAAAAATCACATGAATGATGCTCTCCCTCCCCAAAACAATACTGCTTATCAAGATGACACTTGAGATTACCACAAATACTTGAGTTTGGAAACTAGGCTTCAAAGAAGCCATGTATCTTATATGTACACCATTTCTAGTTATACTTATTATTTAATATTTTCATGAAGATTTGTAATTAATTATTATTTTACATTGACAATGATGGCTATACACTTGTATCAATCATGGCTAAGTTTTTATAATTAATTTTTATATTTGTATTTTGATGTTCTCTCATGGTATTATAGATCAATGGTATGTGATGAATTATTGTTTTTTGATTTTATCATATTTTGAGTATTTCATATGGTCTCTTTAGATTCTTGTGGTGTAATCTATTTTTGGTATATGTGTTTAATTAAAAAAATTCATGTACTTATAGTTTACCCCAGTAAGGTGGCTACATTTGAAATCAGAGCTAGGTTTGAACTCTAGGACCTAATGAGTCCATTGGAATTTTTGTGTCTTTTTGTTCACCATTGTGAATCTAATGACATGAAGTATTGTATTGGTATTTTGGATTTTTTAGAACTCTCCCTAGTCATTTTTTTTGGTTTATATGATTATATTATGTGTTATTATGAAGTTAGTGAAACTTTTGATGAGATATGTGGAGCCCTTTAAGGAAATGGAATTGGTTAGCCTTATAGTATAGAGGCTTGTATTAATGGTTTTAGATCCTGAGATGGTCATGATATAGCCAATTAGATTAAGTAATACTCGCAATCATGTTTGCATAATAGAGAGATGTCATAGAGTAGGGTCTTTCGGGATCCATACTTTGAGAATAGTGTAATTTAAAGGAACTTTGGTGAGTTCTATAAGTAATTTCACATTTATTTGCTTAATTTGATATTGCATACCATGATATTACTTTTCTAAAATATGTTATTAATTTATAAATTATGTTTGAAAAAAAATTATTTGGGATGATGACAAACTTTAGGGGGTAAGGATGTTACATCTTGATTCCTCACTAAGCAAACTATTTGACTATCTATAGATATTTATAGTTGACACACCTAATTTGGTTATATTTTGACTAAGATTTGAGATATATGTTATTATGAGATAGTAGCATATTGCTTAGGTTATGTGATCACATTGCTATGAGTTAGTTGTAAGTAATGTTTACTTTATGATCATGTTGATTTGTGATTTCAACTATATGTTATGATGAATGAATATCATGAATGTTATGATCTAACTACCTATTTTATTGTAAAGTTGATATAGGAGAACCCATCCCTCGAGGTGTGATAGAGGAATAATATCATCAGAGAGGGTGATATAGTTGGATACTTTAGAGGATGATAGAGAATTAGTGAGAACCCTACACACAGCATATTAGTTATCACATGGTAGAATGTATTAAAAATAGTTTGCACATATGTGTTTATTTCTAATTGCTTTAGAGTGTTACTTTCTATGGTTTGTCAGTATAGTTAAATAGCTTAATTAATTCATTTTGTGTATTTTGTAAGTTGTGTGCTTAATGATTATAGAAACATTATTAGCATAATTGGATTAAAATACATATTATTAATAATTATGAAATTATCATTTAAAATGATATAACATTTGTGGATGTTAATTGATTTGATAAAATCATGGAATTTTGACATTTAGTGTTAAAATAAATATAAATGAGAAATTACCCTAGAAAAAAGAAAAAAATGGAGAAAAGACAATTAAAAAAATAAAAATAAATGTAAAGACTAAAAATAAGCAAAAAAAATAGAAAAAAAAATATACATAAATAAAAAAATAGAAAAATCATTAATAAAAAAAATAAAGTAAAATAAAAAGAGAAAAGCTAAGAAAAGAAAGCTACATCCCTTTTAATCTCAATGGAGATTATCAAAGGTGATCATCATGAGGCTATGGAATAATAAAATATAATAAATTTAAGGACAAAAAGAAGGGTGCAAAAAAATAGAAGAGAGAGGAATGAAGATAAGAAAGAAAAAGAAAGGATCAAGCAAAGGGTTTTTCCATGTAGGTTTTGTATTCAAATTTTGGATAATACTTGATTTGTTTCTGATTGAATGTCCCATTATATATGAAATCAAATACATGTATATGGAAAATTCCATATAAGTGATTGAGCTATTGAATATATGGATGGTAGGAATACAATAATAACACAGTGACTTATTCAACAATGATCTAAGACCTATCACTAATTCACTATTACTAATTAGATAAATATCTAACTTATATATATATATACATATACATATATATATATATATATATATATATATATATATATATATCACTAAATTTCACATATATATAGATTATTTGTAGGTAGGTCCTATATAAATGATGTAGGAGCATCAACCAAGTCAATGTATCTCAGTATGTTTTATTGTCAATTATCTTAAATTGATGTTAGAAGTCCTGCAAAGACCCAAAAAGGTTGATTAAGTCATTAGGTGATCTTGTGGTTGGGTTCTCTTGGCTTGGGAGAGTTTCCATCCAAATATTATCTTGAAAAATTGAATATGTGAAAGTGTGTTAGGGAGTTTAGAAGTGTTTAGGTGTAGTGTCAAAGAATGTCATGTTGTCATAAGGTATTGAATGAGTATATGTAGGTTTAGAGGTGTGTTACATATATGTCATATGTAAAATGAAAAAAATCAATATTTTAAATGTAATGTCCATGTAGGAGTCAGTTGTCATAGAGGTATTTACTAGGAAGGTAGTTTTGAAGGTTTGTAATGAGTTTTGGTGTGAAGTAAGTAGTTAGTATCATAGAAGAGTCAGTGGTAGAAGTTAGGAATCAAAGAAGTTTTAAAAGAGGTAGAGGTATGGAGGGACAAGATATGGAATGAATAAATTGAAGAGCCTGTACTCTACCATGGTGGTAGTGTTGACTGTGTAAAGTAAAAAGGAACATGGGCCTAAAATATCGATGAGGAAGAATCTATTTGAAAGAAGAGTCATTGTCTCTTGGTGAACATTTGAGGATTGAGGTTTAATATCATGAATACAAAGTAGAAAGACTTCAAATTTGGTAACAAACATTGAGGAAATGTATTTAAACATTTAGGTAAGGGTAATTTTCATTCAAACCATGCATTTGATTGTTATATATAGATTGTGTCATAAAAACATTGTAAAATCCACATATGGAATGTTTTTAAGGGGAACTAATCATAGTTAAAGTTTTTATAGGTTGTATACATATAATATAGACCTTATGCAGGTGTCAAAAAGTTTTTAAAACAATAAAAACTCCCGTAATTCATTTAATAAGGCTCTCAAGCTTGATACAAACCCAAAAACCCTAGTTTTAGGGCAAAACACAAAATTTGTAATATCCTATGAAGTAACTAGTGAATCTTGCTCAAATTTTATAGTGTGAAGGGTTTAATCATTTATAATAATATTTTTAGGGTTTTTGACCCATATGGATGTGTATGTATGACTTATTTTAGACTATGTTGAAAATAGGGTTAAATAGACCTAAAGAGGGCTAAATTGAATAAGAAAGAGGCTAGAAATGGTACTTAGGAAATGAGTTAGCTTATAAAACTTCATGAAAAGAACAAAGAGGATATAGGGTGTAAGGATAAGTATTTAATTTCTCAAAACAAGAAGGTACATATCCATATTATATAAATTTGTCAAAAAATGGCTAGTAGCCATGGAGTGAGGTTGAAGATTGGAAATGAAAAGTAGAGACTTGAGATTGGAAGAGAGGTTAAATTATTTTGAAACAATTTTTTGAATACTAATTGAGGCTATCCAAGTTGGTATATTATTTTCATAAGACCCTGATCAATATTGAGGTGATTTGGCCAAGGCTAGTGAAGATTAATGAGTTTGAGGTGAATGCGAAGTAGTGAGATGGTGAATGGAGTGAGTGGTTGAATGTATAGTGAGTTTCATGGAGAAATAATGAGTATGAAAATTTTTCTCAAGATAACTTAAGAGAATTAAATAAGACTTTATTAGAGGGTCTCTAGATAAGATAAACAAGATGAAAGATTGAAAGCAAGATTTGCGTTTACATGTGTCAGATCTTGGTTAAATAGGGAATGAGAAAGGTTCTCTACATCATTTGGTATCAGAGTAGTAGAAAGTTCATGGGAGAAGATAAATATAGTCTAAAATAAAAAAGGTACAAGTTATGTTTTGTTTTTATTTGATGTTTTTGTTATAATGATGAGATAGTAGAAAGTTTGAATGAATGTTGAGAGTGGTAGTAAGCCCTGAAGACATTGAGGCTTATTGATGAGAGTGAGAGTTGTTAGAAATATCAAGAGAGAAAATAGTGTCCTAGTTAAAATAAAAGAGATAAGGAGATAGACCTAGGTGAGATCATGAGAGAGATAAGATAGACCTAAGTGAGAGGTCATGAGGTGGCAAGTAGAAAAGTCTTGTCAAAAAAGTATACATCTAGATGAGAAAACTAAGTTGAGAGACATCTTAGAAAAGATAAGGAAAGAGAGATAAAAGAGAATACAAGGAAAATTTGAGAGAAGCTACCATAAGGAGAAGGTGCATGAAAACACCATGAAGAAGAGAGACATGGAGAAAGAGATGATTGCAATGAAGTAGTAGTTGGGTTAGTTATTGGTTATGATAGAGAAAGTGAGAGAAAATGAGAACCCCTATTTTATATGGGTGATGAGGAAGAAATAAATTAAGTGGAAAACAAGGAAATAGGTAAATATAAGAAGGATGTAGGCTAAGAAAGAAGAAAGAAGGTAGAAGAAGTTGTTATGTAAACAACTCAAGAAGGAGATGCAAAGGATTTAAATGATAGAGTGGCCAAGTAAATAAGAGAAAAAATAGTACCTTGATATGAATGAGTTAAATTTGAGTGAAGAAAAAGATGAAATTTTCATCCATCTAGGTATTGATAAGGACAAATAAGTGTATCAGATTGAAGGCATCATTTAAGGCTTGGACAAAGAAGTACAGTTCCATGAAGAAGGTATGCAAACTAAATGCTAGTTTATTTTATGTGAGTGTTGATCATTTGGGATTAGAACTAGTAGCCATAGATAAAGATTTAAAAGGTTAAGTGAAGGAAAAGGAAGAGAAAATGTAGGTTGTAATAGTTGATCATCACATTATTGAGGGAAAAAAGCATGGAAAAGAAGCATTGGTGGTAGTAGAGAAGCATGTTGAAATAATTAGGCATGCAATTATCCTAATTTTTTTTGAAAAAATGGTGATGATATAATGTTAAGATGAGAATAAATGTATAAAAATAATGAATTAAGACATCTATAGCCCACATGATAAAGGAAAACTTCAAAAAGTGAGAGCACAATAAGTGCTAGTTGATGAAAACAAGCATTGGGATCAATAAGGCATACTTGTCTATGATAAAGGAAAATATGAGACCAAAGGTGATAAATTGAAGAATGATGGAGTATCAGTAGCAAAGGATGATCCTATAAACCTGAATTGGAAGACACAAAAGAAGCATTCAACAATCCATTGGAGCTTAAGTTTTTTCCTCCTTAGGAGTATGATGTAGGAGCATTAACAATGTAAGTGTATCTCAATATGTTTTGTTGTAATTTGTCTAAATTGAGTTTTGAATTATTTTAAAGACATAATAAGAGTGATTAAGTCATTAGGTGGTCATGTGGTTGGGTTTTCTTAGCTTGGGAGATTTTCCTGCCAAAACATTATTTTTAAAATTTGAAAATTTGAAAGTATGTTAGGGAGTTTAGAAGTGTTTAGGTGTAGTGTCAAAGAATTTCATGTTGTCATAAGGTATTAAAATAGTATAGATAGGTTTATATAAGTGTTACATATATTTCATATGAAAAATGACAAAAATCAAGATTTTGAATGTAATGTCCACATGGAAGTTAATTGTCATAGAGGTAGTTACCAGGAAGGCAATTTTGAAGGTTTGTAATGAGTTTTGGTGTGAAGTAAGTAATTAGTCTCATAAAAGAGTTAGTGGTATAATTTAAAAGTCAATTAGAGAAGTTTTGGAAGACATAAAGGTACATAGGGATAGAATATGGAAATTAGGGAAATATTTTCTTATGACATCACTATCTCCTGGAGAATATTTGAGGATTAAGGTTTCATAGCGTGAAAAAAAGAGAAAAGACTTCAGAGTTGGTAAGAATAATTTTATGAAATGTATTTGAACCTCATGTAAGGGTAACTTGTATTATATTGTTATAGACATATTGTGTCATAAAAATGTTGTAAAATCCATATATGGAACATGTTTAAAGGGAACCAAGCATAGAAAAAACTTTGAAAGGTTTTAGATAGATCATATAGACCTTGTGTAAGTCTCAAGAAGTTTTAAAAGTAATAAAAACTCCTGTAAGTCATTTAAGAAAGATATCGGGCGTGATACAGACCCAAAAGCCCTAATTTTAGGGCAAGACACAAAATTTGTAATATCTTATGAAGTAGCAAGTTAATATTATTCAAATTTGGTAGTGTGAATGGTTTAATAAATTTTTAATTATTTTGGACCCGTATAGACCTATATGTATGGTTTATTATAGACTATGTTAAAAATAGGGTTAAACAGACCTAAAGAGGGCTAAATTAAATAAGAAAGAGGTCAAAAAATGTACCTAGGAAATGACTTAGCTTATGAAACTTCATATAAAGAAAAAAGAGGATAGAGGGTGTCATCATAAGTGTTTATTTTATCATAACAAGAATGTACCTATCTATACTAGAGGAATTTGTCAAAAAAAAGGTTAGTATCCATAGAGTGAGGTTGAACATTGGATATGCAAAGTAGACACTTGGGATTGGAAGAGAGGGTAAATTATGTTGAAAGAAGTTTATGAAGTTTGAGTGAGTATATCCAAGTTCCTATATTGTTTAAATAAGACTTTGATCAATATTCAGGTGATTTGGCCAAGATTACTAAAGACTAGTGAGTGTGAGTTGAATGGAAAATAGTGAGATGGTGAATGGAGTGAGTAGTTTAATGGATAGTGAGTTGTATGGAGAAAGAATGAGTAGGATATAGGTTCTAAATATCACATAAGATAATGACATCATAGTTTGTTAGATTTATTTTAGATAAAACAAACTATATGAAATATTGAAATCAAGATTTGTGTTTTTAGGTGTCAGAGCTTGCTTAGGTAGGGAATGAGAAAGTTTCTCTACATCAATAAATGTGGATATATCACTAATTTTGGGAATATAGATAATAATATTGATATAATTCTATTTAATTAAATTATTACTCCATATTAATATGAAACTAAGTGACTTGTCAAAGGGGAATGCAATGGTTTGTGTCTGCTTAGAAATTCATAGTTTAAATATGAGTCATTTATTCTTATATACAATGATTTCAAATTTTGTATTGTAGCGATTTCAAATTTTGTATTTATTAATTTCAATGAATACCACTTTTGTAGTAACTTATGTAAGCATGCAATGAATTATCTATAGCTAGGGAAATAGTTTTATAAAACATCAATTTAATATATTAAGACAATGATTTAAAATATAAAGGCAACAATTTAATACCAAGGAAAAAATTTAATACCAAGGTAATGATTTAATGTAAAGGTAACAATTTAATATGCAACATCCCTAATTTGATATATAGGGTGATCTCTACATATCTAGAGTAATTAATATATGGCAAATAAAATATATATGTATATTTATTTTCAAAAGCTATTGAATAATAATTTTTAAGCATTATAAGTTACTCTTGAATTACATAGAGATTTATACTTATTAATATATAATATTTACAACCTATATTTATGTAAAGGAATCATTTATAGGAGTATCAAATCATTATATCATTATGTTTATCAACTCAATTTGTTGTTCTTTAATACTCATCTTAATTCCATATAATTTGAGTCAACATATATATTCTAGTTTGTCTCAACTTGAATGTTGTCTAGGTCATCACTGAAGTGAAGGAATTGTAAGAGTGGAGTGTGGAGACCCACTAAGAAAAAATCTAAGAAAGTTAAATTGGGCAATTTATAACTATAATAGGGTTTAAACTAGTTCGCACACTAACATATTTATAGATTTGTATATAATGACTTAGCATAAAATTATAATGACATACCTTTTTACAATAATTAACTATGTTTTTAAACTTTTAGGCATGCCATGAAGGAATATATGTTGTAAAATAAGTTAATTTATAATACTCTAAGCATTACATCATTATGGATAATGATAATTATGTCAGGGTCAATGGTACCAAGCTAGAAAACAAGGTGAATCAAATTTCTCTATAATGTGTTTATAATGACATATTAGGGATTACCTTGTATAAGCTAATATGGTTATATTATAAGTTCATATAATTATATTGTGGTATATTAATATTATTACCAACTAAATTTATATTACTATTTAAGGCTTATATTATATACTATAATACTGAGGGTGGTTACATGATGGTTTTCACTAAATATATTACCATCTATGTTACATGTGGTATGGTCATATGCTTAGCTCAGTAAATCACAAGTCACATGTATATACTATAATATTACTTCATAATATGAGCTGTATATACTTCATACTCATATTATGTTAATATTATATTCATTTGCTTTATATATTGACTAAGTTTTTTTATATATGGAATAAGGATAATATGAATGAGTTCTATGATACTAAAGTTGTATTGACCGAGTGTTTGACTGAGGATCATAAAGGCTAATAAGGTCATTTATATTATTGAACAAAATTATAGATGGACTTAAATAACCATATTAAAATATTACATATATAGGTGTATCAAGTGATATTCCTAAAAACAATGGATGGTTAAAACGAGTCATAAAGTGCTTGAGAAACTAAAACTGTAACCTTGTGAGAACATTTTCCTATAAATAGAAAGAAATGTTAAATATAAAATTTATAAAATGTTTATGATTTCTTTGTTTCTCTACAAGTGATTGATTGGTTGTTAGTTATATTTGTATTTAATTTTGAATACGTGTGTGTTGTAAATATTATGAGTGTTAATATGTATAAATGTTTGGTTATATGTAGCATAAAATGGTGCGTCATGATACGTGATTATAAGTTATATTTCTTTGAGTGTTAGTATGTAGTTTTAACATAGGGTATACTTAGATGGTATAACCTATACTTGATTATTGTTTATGATTATGAGACTTATGATTCTTAAAATTATGAGACTGGTTATTTGTGATAGAGTAGTATTCTCAAGTATAATGAACTATGATAGTATGAGATGCTATAGAGTACTATTGTATAAGTGTATGTTATACCCAAGTGGTACATATTGTAATTTTTATGACTAGAGTCACATCTATGTTTGACTAATTATATTTATGCATGTTGGTTATTACTAAGAATAGTATGGTTTATGATAGTTAGTAGGAATTTATGTATGTGTGCATATAGCCTTGAGGGTTTAATGGATGCTATGATAGTATGCTATTGTGTTCCATGGGAACTATGATTTACTTCATTATATCTAGTTATTTGAATATAAAATTATGTTTTCATGTATTTAAGACTACTTTATATGACCGATTATGGAAAACTAGAAGCTATGCCTTAGAATACTAAACTATGGTAATATGCATTATCATAGGGTGTAGTATGTTTGGAAACTAAATGTAGTAGTTCAAATATTTAGTTAAATATGTATTTACTGAGGTGGTATAAACTATAGTCATTATTTCTAGTATGGGATAGAAAATAATGTAAGATACATTCATACATTTGATGGTTTAAATGTATGTTTTGGTTACTCCTATGTTTATCATGTTATATGATGTGTTTTCTAGTATGATGTAAATTAAATGAATCTGTAATTGAATTATATTTGACCAATCTACATTATTGACATGGAGTAAGGAGTGAGATGGACTTCACTAGCTTATTAGTATCACCATGATAAATGAAGACATTACAATCAAGTGGTGTGTATGAATTCGATTGATCTATAGATCATTATTATTTATTATTCATAACACTTTGGGCCAATTTATGTTTAGTGAGACATTATCATTTATGAGTATGATTTACATATTTATGTGATATATTAAAATAGAATAGTTTTATATGATACATTGCATGTTTAATTTTAGAAATCATACAACACATGAGTACTTGTTTATCTTATTGGATTCTCACACTATCACTATCTACTCATCTGTGAAGGGAGAGCCATTTTCTAATGGGATTAGTGCAAGGGATTGTATGTCTATAGTTGGTGTGTAAAAGTACTCAAATGATGCTTTCCCTCCCCTTAATAATAATACTTATCAAGATGACACCTGAGATTTCCACATATACTTGAGTTTAGAAACTATGTTCCAAAGAAGCCATGTATCTTATATATCCATTGTATTGAGTTGTACTTATTATTGAATATTGTCATGAAGATTTGTAATTAATTATTACTTTACATTGACAATGGTGGCTATAAACTTCTATCAATTATGGCCGAGTTATTATAATTAATTTATATATTTGTATTTTGATGTGATCTCATGATATTAGAGATCAGTGATATGTGATAAATTATACTTGTTTGCTTTTATCACATATTGAGTATTTCATATGGTCTTTGTATATTCTCATGGTGTAATTTATTTTTTGTTTATGTTATTAATTAAAAAAAATTCACGTACTTCTAGTTGACCCAAATAGGGTGGTTATATGTAGTATCAAAGCCAAGTTCTAACTCTAGGACCTAATTAGTCCATTGGCATTTTCATGTCTTTTTGTTCACCAGTGTGAACCTAGTGACATGAAGTATTGCACTAGTATTTTGGATTTTTTGGAACTCTCCATGGTCATTTATTTTGGATTTTATGATGATCTTATGTAATCTTGGGAAGTTAGTGAAACTTTCACTAGGATATGTTGGACCTTTCAAGGAAATAGAATTGGTCATCCCTATATTAAATAGGCTTGTCTTGATGGTTTTAGATCCTGAGGGGGTCATGATAGACCCAGTCAGAGTAAGTAATAATTTTAATCATATTTACATAATAGTAAAATGTCATAGAGTAGGGTCCTATGGGATTAATACTCTAAGAATAGTGCAAATTGAAGGAACTTTGGTGAATTATACAAGTAATTTCACATTTATTTACTTAATTTGATATTATATACCATGTTATTACTTTGATGAACTATGTTTTTAATTCAAACATTATGTTTGAATAAGATTCATCCAAGATGATGACCAACATTAAGGGGGAAAGATGTTACATCATGATTCATCACTAAGCAAACTATTTGACTATCTATGGATATTTATAGTTGACACACTTGATTTGGTTATATTTTGACTAAGATTTGAGATATATGTTGTTATGGGACATTAGGATATTGATTAGGTTATGAGATCATAATTTTGTGAGTTAGATATAAGTATATGCTTACTTTATGACCATGTAGATTTTTCATTTCAAATATATTTTATGATGAATAAATATCATGATTGTTATGGTCTAGCTATGTAATTTTCTGTAAGGTTGATATAGAAAAACCCATCCTTAGAGTGTGATGGAGGGAGAGCATCATCAAAGAGGGTAATGTAGATAGAGACTTCAGAGGATGATAGAGAATTAGTGAGAACCCTACACACACCACACTAGTTATCACATGGTAGAATGTATTAAAAAATGGTTTTTTCATGGTGTGTTTATTTCTACTTGATTTGGAGTGTTTATTTATGTGGTTTGTCAGTATAGTTAAATATCTTAATGAACTCATTTTATCTATTTTATATGTTGTGTCCTTAATTCTTGTAAAAATATTATTATCATAATTAGATTAACACTTAGATTATCAGTGATTTTGAAATTGTCATATAAAAATGCTATAACATTTATGGATGTTAATTGATTTGATAAAATCATATAACTTTGAAATTTAGTATTAAAATAAATAAAAAAGATAAATTACATTAGAAAAATGAAAAAAATAGAAAATACAATTAAAAAAATAAAAATAAAAATGTAAAAACTAAAAATAAGAAAAAAAACTAGAGAAATAAATATAAATAAAAAAATAAATAGAAAATCATTAATAAAAATAATAAAGTAAAACAAAAAGAGAAAAGCTAAAAAAAAGAAATCTACACCCCTTTTAATCTCAATGGAGAGTATGAAAGGTGATCATCAGGAGGATATGGAAGAAAAATAAATAAATTGAAGGATAAAAATAAGGGCACAAAAAAATAGAAGAGAGAGGAATGAATACAAGGAAGAAAAAGAAAGGATTAAGTGAAGGGTTTTGCTAGGTAGGTTCTATATTCAAATTTTGGATAATTATTTGATCTATTTTTGGTTGAATGTCCCATTATTTATGAAATCAAATACATGTATGTGGAAAATTCCATATAATTTATTGAGATATTGAATGTATAGATGGTAGGCATACAATAATAACATAACAAATTATTTAACAGGGATCTAGGACCTATCACTAATTTTCTATTACTAATTAGACAAATATTTGACTTATTATAGGGACACACACACACACACACACACACACACACACACACACACATCTGTGTGTGTATTTGATTTCTCAAAAATGCATATATATAGTCTGACAGATAAATATATCACTAAGTCACACACACACACACACACACACACACACACACACACACACACACACACACACACACACACACACACACACACACACACACACACATACACACACACACACACACACACACACACACACACAATGTATTTATAGGTAGGTCCTATATAAACGTGGATATATCGCTAATTTTGGGCATTTGGATAATAAGATCAATATCAATCCAATTATTTAAACTATTAATCCATATTAATATGTAGCTAAGTGACTTGTCAAAGGGGAATGCAATGCTTTGTGTATGTTTAGAAATTCATAGTTTAAATATAGTAAAGTCACTTCTTCTTATATACAATGATTTCAAATTTTGTATTGTAGTGATTTAAAATTTTGTATTTATTAATTGTAGTGAATAACACTTTTGCAGTGACTTATGTAAGCATGCAATGAATCATCTATAGCTAGAGATTTTTTTTATGAAAATTATTTAATATATTAAGATAGTGATTTATAATATAAAGGTAGTGATTTAATACCAAGACAATGATTTAATACCAATGCAATGATTTAATGTAAAGGTAGTAATTTAATATGTAGTGTCCCTCTTTTGATATATAGGGAGATCTCTACATAGTGACAATAATTAATATATAGAAAATAACATATATATTTATATTAATCTTTGAAAGCCATTGAAGAGTAATTATTAAGCATTATAAGTTACTCCTAAATTGCATATAGAATAAGAGTTATTAAGATATATTATTTCCATCCTATATTTATCTAAAGGCATCATTGATAGGAGTGTCAAATCACTGTATCACTATGTTTATCAACTACATTTTTTTCTTTAATACTCAACTTAATTATATACAATTTGAGTCAACCTATATATTCTAGTTTGTCTCAACCTAAATATTATCTAGGGCATTGATGAAATGGAATAATTACAAGAGTGGAGTGTGGTAACCCACTAAGAACAAATCTATTTTTTTTAAAAATGAGCAATTTATAACTGAAATAGGATTTAAATCAGTCTATATGGTAGCATCTTTATAGATTTGTATGCAATGACTTAGCATAAAATTATGACATACCTTTTTATAATAATTCAATTACATTTTAAACATATAGGCATGTCATTAAGGAATATATGCTATAGAATGAGTCAATTTATAATAATCTAAGCATTACATCACTATGTAGAATTGTAATTATGTTAGGGTCAGTGGTACCAAGTTGGTAAAAAAGGCCAATCAAATTTCTCTACAATACGTTTATAATGTCATATTAAGGATTACCTTGTATAAGTTAATATGCCAATATTATAAGTTAATATCATTATACTATGGTATAGTAATATTATTACTAGCTAAAATTATATTACTATTTAATACTTATATTAGATACTATAATACCAAGGGTGATTATAGGATGGTTTTCACTACATATATTACCGTCTATGGTACATGTGGTATGGTAACATGATTAGCTTAGTAAATCATAAGTTACATGTATATACTGTGATATTATTTCATATTATGAATTGTCTATACTTCATATTCGTATTATGTTAATATTATATTCATTTTCTTCATATATTGACTAAATTATTTTATATATGGAATAAGGATAATATGAATAAGTTCTATGCTACTAAAATTGTATTGACTGAGTATTTGACTGAGCATCAAAAAAGATAATGATGTAATTCATATTATTGAAAAAACTTATACATGGACTTATATAACCATATGAATATATTACATATATAGGTGTATCAGGTCATATGACCAAAAAAATGGATTGTTAAAATGAGTTATAAAGTGCTTGGAAAACTAAAACTATAACCATGTGACAACAATTTCCTAAAAATAGAAAAAGTGTTAAATATAAATATTATAATAGGTTTATGAGTTCTTTGTTTCTCTACAAATAATTGATTGGTTTTTAGTTATATGTGTATTTAATTTTGAATTCTTATGCGAGGTACATATTATGAGAGTGTTAATATGTATAAATATGTGGCTAATTTTTAAATTAAAATGGTACATTGTGATGCATGCTTATAAGTTATATCTATCTGAGTACTAGTATTTATTTTTAATGTAGGGTATACCCAGGTGGTATAACTTGTACTTTATTGATTATTGTTTATGATTATGAGACTTTTGATTCTTGAAATTATGAGACTAGTTGTTTATGATATAGAAGTATGCTAATGGTTAATGAACTATGACAGTATGGGATGTCATAAAGTACTATTGTATAAGTGTATGTTATACCCAAGTGATGCATATTATAATTGTTATATCTAGACTCACATCTATGTTTGACTAATTATATTATGTATGTTGGATATTACTATGAATAATATGTTTTGTGATAATTAGTAGACTTTATGTATGTGTGCAGACAACCTTGAGAGTTTAATGAATGATATGATAATATCATATTGTGTTCTATGGAAACTATGATTTGATTCATTATATCTAATAATTTGAAAAAAATATTATATTTCTATATATTTAATACTAGTTTATATGACCAATTATGGAAAACTAGTAATTATGCCTTAGAATACTAAACTATAGTAATATGGGTTAACATAGTGTGTAGTATGTTTGGAAACTAAATTTGGTAGTTGTAATCTATAGTTAAATATGTGTTTTACCTGGGTGTTATAAACTATAGTCATTATTTCTAGATGGAATTAAAAATAATCTAAGATTCATTCATATGTTTGATGGAATAATTTATGTTTTGGTTACTCCTATGTTTATCATGTTATATTATGTGTTTTCTAGTAGGATGTAAATTAAATGAATCCTGTGGTTGAATTATATTTTACCAATCTACATTGCTGATATGAAGTAAGGATTGAGATGGACTTCACTGGCTGACTAGTATTAGCATGACAGATGAAGGTAGTCTGATCAAGTAGTATGTATGACTCTAATTGATCTATAAATCATTATTATTTATTATTCATAAAAATTTGGGGTAAATTATATTTAGTGAGACATTATCATTTAATGAGTATGATTTATATGTTTGTGTGATATTTTGCAATAGAATAATTTATATGATACATTACATGTTTAATTTTAAAAATCATACAACACATGGATACTTTCTTGTCTATCTAGATTCCCATGCCATCATGATCTAATAATTCATGAAGGGAGGGCTATTTCATGATGGGATTTGTGTAGGGGATCATTGGTCTATGTTTAGTGTGGAAAAGGGCTTGAATAATGATCTCCCTCCCCATAGAAATACTACTTATTGAGATGAAACTTGAGATTGACACAAATACATGAGTTTGAAAACTATGCTATGGGGAATCCATGCACTGTATATGTACATTACATTCATTTTTACTTATTATTTAATATTTTCATGAAGATTTGTAATTGATTATTATTGTACATTGATAGTAATGGTTGTATACTTATATCATTAATGGCTAAGTCATTATAATTACTTTATATATTTGTATTTTTATGTACTCTCATGATATTAGAGATCAGTGATATGTGATGAATTATGTTTATTTTTTTTGTCATGTTTTGAGTATCTCATATGGTCTTTATAGATTCTCATGGTGTAATATATTTTTGGTATATGTTTTTAATTTAAAAAAAATTACGTAATTCTAGTTGACCCCAACAGGGTTATTACACTATCCACTAATATATTGACACATCACCTAGGTTAATTTAATCCATAATTACGGTAACTACCTTATGATAAAATTTATTTACTATTTTTTATTGCATCATTTAACAAGCTAAATTGTGGAGGAAAAATTCTATAAGAACTTTAGATGCTTGTCATGGACATTAGACTCTATTGGTTTTTAGTCTTGAGGAATTTTGAAAACTTATTAAGGGATTTGATATTTTTTCATTCAAGGATATAATCTTCATTTGATCTACTATCAATCTTCTATGGAATGAAATGTGTGCATGCTTGAAGGGAATAACATGAAGTTGTATATCAAATTGAAAAGAAATAAAGAGATTGTTGGTGTTTGTTTTAGTTGTTAGTATAAAACTTTTCTTGTTGATTTTCTCTTTTGATAAACTCATCCATGTGCATATAAGGATATATAAAATAATATTCAAAGATTTTTCATATAGTAATTTTTTACTTTGTTGAGAATCTTGGAAATGATTTTCCAACCACTTGTTGATGTAATTTTTAAAAAAATTCTCACATGTTATATTTTTAAACTTCCATGATGTTTTGTTTTAGAATATGGTTGAAATATTTCAATATTTGAGTGATATACATGTGATTTTGATATTCCTTAATTGTTTTAATAGCTAGTATGGTCATTGTGTTACATATTTTGCTTGATAAGGTCAATCTTTTTAATTTTTATGTTCATACTTAGGTATATATAATTTTATGTGGTTTTGAATAATTTCTTAAAGTTGTGTGTGTGTGTGTGTGTGTGTGTGTGTGTGTGTGTGTGTGTGTGTGTGTGTGTGTGTGTGTGTGTGTGTGTGTGTGTGTGTGTGTGTGTGTGTGTGTGTGTGTGTGTGTGTTCTCAAATAAATTGTATGAAATATCACTATATTACATGGGTTTTGAATCATAAAATGATATTGTGAAAACATTAGAGATTGATTGTTGTATTTTGGTGTGAAAGGATTTATGCCTTTTGGTGTGAAAGGAGTTCAATTAGTTTTATTTTATAAAATGAATGGTTTTGGATCTTGAGGGTTTTGACTATTGAAGCTCTTGGTAGACACAATTGCAATTACTTGAAAGAAATATATGGCTATTTTGAAATTTACAGTCAGGTTTTTGGGATTAAAAAATGTTGGAGTATGTAAAAAAGGTTTTGAGATTAGATTTTTTATTATTGCATGAAATAGATGTCCAAATTCATTTTATTTTTTGATAAAATAATATATCACATTTGCATGCATTTTTATTTCCATTGATATAGATAATATCTATTGTTTTTTATTTATGAATATTATTTATGTGAACCTAAAGGTTTTGGATTTTGGTAAGCCATGAGATGTATTTTTACACACTTGAATATGGAATGTGGCTAGTAGATATAAGAGATTTTGAAGTTGTTAGGATGCAAATATGGAAGTTGTAAAGATGCAAATATGTTGATGGGCCTATTGGAAATCATTTGGGTGTACATTATTCTACATGATTTTTTTACATCTTGAAACTTTCATACATTTAAACTTGATATATTAAAATATTCATGTGTTTTTTGATATAAGTTATATAGACTTAAGGGTTAACTATTTTGAAAGTTATATGAAAGAAACTTGCTTGTAATGAATATTTAACATATAGTCATGAATATGAAATATTTTTTCTTTGTAAAAAATTATTATTTTCTATTTTTAGTGTTTTAATAATTAATCATATTGATACAAATTGTGAAAGCTTTTAGTTTTGAGTGGAAACAAAGTTTCAGGTGTGTAGTCTATGATATAAGTTTTGGTCATAGATGGTTGTTATGAATTCATATAATGATATAAGAACTTCATTATTTAATTATGATTCATATATTTTATATATGATTATTGGTTTTAAACTTAGGAAAGGTTTGATGAATTTAATTTTCTGAAGTTACATGTAAAATTTGTGCAGTCTAGTTTTCTTGACATTTTTAGTGGCTAGAGATTGTCTGGTATGATAATATCTTTAATTTTTTTATTTAATATTATATGAACATTACATTGATATGAAAATCATAGTATAATTTGATGATTGTAATATTTAAATTTAGAATATAATGTTTATTGTGATTCAAATATAAGCATATTACACTTAGATTAGTTGTAGAAAGTTATTTTTATTGAAACCTACAAGTAAAGGTATCATTTAGATTACTTAGAACTATTCAAATGGTTTGATAGTTTTTGATGTGTGAATGTGAATGAATAATACAATTGATGATATTTTTAGACATGTGACTACATAAGCATAAATTTTAAGTTATTATTGTGAAATTATTTCAAATAGAATGTTAGGGTAGACTCTGTAATCCCATGATTTAGGGATAAAATTATGGGGAATAAACAAGATAAACATAGTGAAGGTAATACTTCATAAGGTGTCTCTCATGGGAGGAATTTTCATGGTTTTAGGGATGCCCAAACATTTTATTGACCTTTCAATCATGGAACTCATGTTTAAGTTCAATTTGATGTATTTGATCCCATTTTTTAGAATTTACTTGATAATAATCCTTTATATTCATTAATTTTTTGTGGTACATGTAAAGGTTTTAGGATATCCCTTTGGAGATCTCATCTTAATGGATGATTTACTCCAAGTTAATATTCCTAATAGATGCTCACCACCATTAAATATGTTCTACATGATGTTCTTTTAACTACTTAGCCTAAAAATATCCCTTGGCTAGATCCTAAGTTTATTAATCTAAATCCTTCTTTGCAACATTTTGGTAGGCTTTATTTGCATATACCTAATAAGACTATCTCTTCCAATAGGAAATATGATAGCATCCATATAGATCAGGACTTAGTGACTCATGTGATAAATAAATTCAATCTAGAGGTTGATGAAAACTAGGGAGGCACAAAGTTGACTAAGTTACATGCTACTTCAATGGAGTACACTGAGTACAAAATAGATAAAGGTGATCCATTAATTGATTTGGTTTTTGATAGTGATTATGAGTTACTTGGTTTTCATTTGATGGATTTTTATATTATTCTATTCATACATTAGTATATTATTTTTGTGTTACTTTACGTTTTTGAGTTTTTAGATAGATAATTTTTGGCAGCAATATATTTTATTTTGCATAGGAGTAGTAAACTTTCTTATCAGAATAGAAAATCAATATATTGTAGTTCACTTAATTTTGATCATTAATGGATAAATATTATGTATGGAACATTAGTGTTGAGAGTTTTATATTATTTTAATTGTTAGAATTTATTGATTATTTAGTGTATGCTTAGATAAATTGTTGTTTAAAATAATGTCTAATCAGGTAAAAGGCCCCCACCTATTAAAATTTGTAACTTAGTATAATTTATTATTTAATATCTTCAAATTTATTAAGGTTAAATTATAAATTTAAGTTATAACTTTATAAGCTTATAAGTAAATTAATAAACTTTTAAAGTTTATTTAAATTTGGCTACAACTAACTAACAATTTAATTGTAACTTGCTTCATAACTTCCTCAAGGAGAGTTAATTTATAAAGAGATTAAAGACACATAAAAAAAAGGAGAAACACACATGTATCAATATATATTATGAGTTTTAAATTTTTCCATCTTTCTCTCTTCTTATGTGCAAGCATCTCTCAAATTATATAATCAATTGTAGATAGACCAAACAATAAATTCTTTAACAATGAAGTAATTAATTTGAGTAATGTAGATATATCCAAGTTTCTTAATTTATTCATAACTGATTATCTAAAGATTATCAGACACTAATATCATTTGATAATTACATCTATGTTGTCATATGGATAAAAAATTATATAATTTACTCGAATAATGGTGAATACCTCTCATTTTATGATGAATAGTTGATTTATTTATTTTACTTTTATTTTTAATTAAAAAACATTTTTTAATCATAATCATTCATATTTTCTCAATAAAATCATCTTTACTAACCTAAAGTAGATTCTTGTTCCAAGTGTCGTACATTTTCTTTTATTTTAGTTAGATTATTTGATCTTATTCTTGTTATTTATTTAAATTTGCTTTTTTAGTTAGATTATTTTTCTTAAATTAGTTGTCTTTTTTCTTGTAAAGTTAATTATTTAGTTTTTGTATCTATTATTTCTTCATTTATTTCTATTCTTAGGTAGTTTTATCTCTCTTAATTAGATAATTTATTTCATAGTAAAGTTATTTTGTGTTTCTATTTATTTGATTTATGTTTTAGATTAGATATTATTTCTATTTAATTTTAGTTACTTGATTTTTTATGCATTTGTTAGTCTTTCTATTATTGATATTCTTTAGTCTTTTTAAGTTATTTGTTATTTTATTATTCTTTGTTTACTATTTAATCATAATTTTATTTATTTAGTTATATCTGAAAGTACTTAGTTTCACTGTTTATTTACTTATTGTTCTAATTACCTTAGTTTAAGTTAAATAAAAGTTTGTTGATTAGTGTTAGAAATAGTTTACCTTATTGTTCTCCTATTGCATATTTTTAACATTACCTTTAAGATCACTCATCTCCCTCATGAAACATCTCAAAATTGATATTTTTAAATCAATTTATTCCAAAATATTATATGTGCTTTGTTTATATTTCAAAGAACCTACCAGAATATTAAAATTTTTATTTGGGTCATAGGGATGCCTACCTAAAGATTCATTCTCATTCTCTTTGGGACCTTTCCTTATTTTCATCTTACCTAAATCTATTTTATTATTAGGGGTAAAAAAATTCTCCCGTTTTATCTCCTAATTTTTGAATACCTTTTTTCCAACATTCTCTTAATTAACCAAAATAGAGTCCCCAATTGTCTACCCTATTTTACCATTACAAATAGATTTATTAACAAAATAAAGTGGATCCTTGGTCACACTTTTGAAATGAGTCTTAATGCCAATTTATTGAGGTTTTAAATTAGCATTATAAAAATTAATATATTTATACTTAGAATAATTATTATCAGGATATTTGATCTAGATTTTCTTTATTTTTCTAATATCCACAGGTTTTACATCATCTTTGTTATTTTAGGGATTAGGGATTTCATGTGTAATTTGGTTTATCCCATTGAAATACTTGTGACTAATAAATATTACCCATTCATGTCTAGGTACATAATATTTACCATTTTTGAATTTCATAATGGAAAACTCTAGAAAGAGTAGAATATAAAATGGGAGACTCGAGGGAATGGCATGATTGCTTGAAGTAGTTAAAAAAAACTAGAAAACTACATTGAACCTTCTTTCAAGGGTAATGTACTACATCAATTATACTTCCACTTATTCAAAATGCCTTGGAAAAGATTTTTGGTCAAACCCATTATGTAGAACCTCTAATGTTTCACCTTCTAGTGAGAAAATCTCCTTTTATTTATTTATGTTCCTATCCATTTTTTAAATTTTAGTCACCTCCAACTCCAATCCTATGAAATGAGCTATCATCTCTTCAGACACTTCCAGTAAAACACCATTGATATTTAAGGTTTTGTTATCCCAAGAATTTTCAATTAAGGTCGACACATGCCTATCGTGTCCTTCAATTCTTTGTATGAACCTTGTAAAACCCTTATCTATAGAAAACCTCATATTTCCTCTTTATTTATAACTTCCTTAGGAATATTGGGCTCAATCCTATTAGGATACCCTATGCAGACAAAATTTAACTAGATGTAACCCTTCACAATGAAATAGGGGTTATCTAGACTCTCCCAAATCTAACAAATAGTTCACCTAAAAAGTGTTGGATATTTTTCAGTGATGTCATGGAGGTGTCTAGGTGAGTGGATAAAATGTCTTGATATTCTAAGTGTCAGTGACAAAGTGTGCAGTATGCTTGTCCCAGTATGATTGAAGTAGGCTTAGTTGATCTTTAGTTTTGGCATGATTAAGGATGGGTCTAAAATATTTAGCATGTGTGATGGGTCCTATCAGAAGTTAAGGATGGTTAGAGAGATTGTGTAAGTACATGGTATTCTTCTATTTCTTCATTATATTTATCTTGGCATAGTTGGTTATGTGATAAAAAAATATGAGTAGGTAGTTTGTTTCCATCATCATTGCTATGTATGGATGTGTCAAGGGGAGTTGGTCATATGGTGTGATAATATTAATCCCAAGTTGATATGGTTCAAATTTTACATCATGAGGTTGAGTGTAGCTAATGATATGTTATTTCAAAGTTAGTATCTTAGACATAAGTTCACTAAGTTTTTATACTTAGCCAGACCATCACTACACATCATGAAGATATGTATAAACTTATAAGTTTGTGAATTTAATGTAGGTACCTATAGAGTAAAATAAGGTTAGAGGTTTTTATAGATATATTTTATATTATGAAAATAAGGTACCCTAAATATTTGGAGTCTTGAAGTGATTTCTAAATCAAGTTATAAAGCTTCAAAGTTACTCTAGCAGACTATGATGGGTCAGAGACCATCAAGTTAAACTACATTGAAGTTTTATGTCATCTAGTTAATATATCTAATGGTGTGCATTAAATCATAAATCTTGATCTAATGTTGTGTATAAAATTCAATATGTCAAAAAATGAATGCACTAGTGACATGTGTCACATTCATGGAGCTTGGATAAAAGATCAATGATGAGCATATGATCATGTAGTTAAAATATCATTGATATGTATTAAATTCAATGAGTCAAATTTGTAGAAGGAATGTGGGAATGAAAAGTGGCATAATAATGGGAGCTCAAATCTTAGATCAATGGTGAGGTCTATAAGATAAATAACTAGTTAATTTATGGAGATTGATGGAGTGCGTTTGTCTATAGTTGCTAGGAAGCACAAAAGGAGGTTAAGGTGCTCGATGTTTAATAGTAAAGAAAAGGTAAAGATTAGGATAATTTTGAGGGAGATAAATAATGAATATTATTTTAATATATTAGAGGGAATGATATGTTATTGCTCAGTGACCGTTGGAATTCAAATATTTGAATTTGTGAGGGAAGACCAGTTTATAGTTTATGTGCTATAACTTTTGATATATGAAAAATTTGACCATGGTGTAAAAATAAGAGTTATAGATGACTTAAATTGAATCTACATAACCTAGTTATAAGGTATACTTATTTTCAAAGTCAAAGATATGGAGCTCTAAATTATACTGTGTATGTGTTCATGCTTTGCAAGTAATTTGAGAAGGGTAATTGAGTTGTTCTTAATGGTAATTTGATGTTTTAAGATGAAATAAGTGTTGTATCATGTTTTATACTTAATGAGGAACATATGTGTGGATTATGGAGTTTTTACCAATCTTTATTCTATATTATCAAAGGCTTATAAGTTTACTATGTGTTCATTCTTGGTGATTATATGTACAAAATGATGTTTGGGCTAATTTTTCTATAACAGAAGGGTGATGTGATGGATGTTGTCACTTAAGGAGGACATATAGGTTATGTGGCATGGTTATATATATGTGAAAGTGTTATTTTGTTCTTAATTTTCTCAAATAAGTGTTAAATAGATGGATGTGTCTCTATGAGACCTATAAGGGCTAATGAGGCCTAATTAAAAGACATAGTTACTTAAGTGTGACCCATAGTTTCTATGAAAGACCTATGAGGATAATATTAAGCTATGTAATATGTATTAAGGGTTATGGTAATTAAAAAATATGACAAATAATATAATAATAATTAAGGCTCTATAAATGGTGAAATCAAAGATTATGATTTCTAGATGTGAGAGACATTAGAGAAGAGGTGTGTGTGAGAGTTGTGAAGGAAAGGAAAGATTGTATTTCTAGTGGATGGGTTTTATAGTAGAGTAGGTTGATGATTATGTGTATGAACTATTGGTCATGTTTATAATGTCAATAACAATGCTCTTGTAGGTTTCAAGATTGAGGATGAACAAAGATGTCTAGAGTGATCCAAAATGATGTTTTGGATGCCTTGAGTGTGAGTAAAGGATATTTGATGTCTGTGTGAGCTTGCTAGTTGATTTTAGAGGTATATTAGAGTGTGTTCTATGTGTAAGACCATTTTTTCATATTTTTGAGGTTGTGATAGAGTTTTTTTAGAAGTGTAGAGTGATCTAGAAGGTAGTTTTAGATGTTTATGGTTGTGTGAAAAAGTGAAGGGGGTTGATATACATTATATCTCCATCAGATTAGTAGGCAAATAATATTTACGAGATGTCCATATCATAGGTTTTGGGATATTTCTCAACATCTAGGTTAGAAGGACTTGACCATCCTAGGGGTAGGTGTTCCTTGTGGAATAGGTATTTCACTAAAGATTGGTCAAAAGGACTTGACCATCCTAGGGGTATGTGCTCCTTTTATAATAGGTGTTTCATTAAATTCTAGTCAGAAGGAATTGACCATGTCTCATGTTTATAATACCTTATATAATTATTCCATGTTTCTGCAAGATTAAGAGTGGTTTTTTTCCCCAAAAATGGACTTCCACATATATCTTGTGTTGTGTGTATGATCTTGCATTATTTATTGTTGATTGTTATGAATGAATTCTATATTCTATGAATGATTGTGGTAATTAAATAAGGGTTTGAAAGGATTATAATTAAAGTTAAAATATTACATCACTAATTCACCCTCCTCTCAATGATTGTACATCTAACAATTGGTATCAAAGTAGGTCCTTTGGTAAAGTCTTAACATCTTGAAGGAGATCTAAGGTAAAATATGGGTATCCATCAAATGTAAGTAGGTTTTTATGATAAGCAAACACTGATGTTCAATAGATCTAATTATGATATTTTGAGTGCAAATATGAAAATATACATCCTATCCCTAGGATTTAACACTTGGTAATCTGTTGTGGATGGTTATTATGCACCTACTATTGCTACATATACTTCTATAGATATAAATTTATTTGAGAATAATTCTAAGGCAATGAATGTTATCAATTGTGATCTTTCAAAGATTGAATACACAAAGGTAATCCATTACATATCTACTAAGAAAATGTGGGATAAATTGAAGACTATTTATGAATGAGATTTAAAGGTAAAGTTGGAAAAGTTTTAGACTCACTAAAGGTAATTTGAGAGTCTTAAGATGAAGGAAGAAGATTCTATGGCATCCTTTCTATAGAGAGTTGATGAGATTGTGAACATCATCTGAGGTCTTAGAGAGAAGCTTGAAGAAGATACTATAGTTTAAAAGGTATTAATGTATCTCTCTATCTTATGTTTTATTCTAAAGTATTAACTATAGAAGAAAGTCATGATCTTAATCAATTGAAGATGGATGAATTACATGGCATCCTTACTATACATGGCATCCTTATTACCTATGAGCTGAGAACAAATGATGATATACCAATAAATAAGGAAGTAACATTCAAGATATAAATTAATCCAAATAAGAAGTTCCAATGTAAGAAACTCAAACAGGATAAAAAATTTGATACTAATGAAGATTAGCTAATTTATTTGTTTCCAAGGATATTAAAAATAGGATCAAGCAAGTATAAGGGTAAATTACCCTTCAAATGCTTAAATTGTCGAGAGGTAGGACATTTTTCTAATAAGTTCCTTCATAAGCATAAGAATAATGATGATGAAAATCATGGTGATGTCCAAGATGAAGACAAAAAGCAAGTCTAATAAGAGAAATAAAGGATTCAAAAAGTATGATAACAAAAACAAGTCCTTTAAGAGTAAAAAGAGTCTCTACACCAATAAATATTGTAGCTCAATAGATGAGAGTGAGGATAGTGACTCTAAGTTTGATAATGAATATTATGGTTTTCTTGAAGATAAATCCCTCTTCATGGCTGAGGAAGGAAGTTGCTCATATCAAAAGGAGTATACTTAGAGTGATTCAAATGATGATAAAAATGAGGTGGACTATGAGACTAAATTGATGAATGCTCTTGAAGAATTGAAGATTGAGAATAAGATTAACAACAAGATGAAGTCTCAAATCAAGGACTATGAGGAAAAATTTAGTGTGTTTGAGATAAGAATGGATAAAGAAACTAAGGAGCATGAAGATATAGTCAAGCATCTCAGTTGTCAATTAGATATCCTATCTATAAGCCTAAAAGCTAAAGAAGGTGAATATTCAAGGTATTTAATATAAAATGAGTCAATAAAATATTTATTAGAGAATAAATCTAGTAAGATGAAGTCATTTGAGATATTTAAAAAGAGCTTATGTGATATAAACAATATTCTGAGTGGTCAAAAGCATGCAAGTAATAGAACTAGTCTTAGATATAAAAAATAACCGAAAAATGCAACTCAAGACAACATGAAGACTAATGTAAATCAGACCTAGAAGGTTAATAATTAGTCAAAGAATGAATATGTTGGAAGAGTGAAGACAAATAAGATCAAACAATACAATTATATGAGGTATGCAAGTTTAAATGGTTATTGTTACACATGTAACCAATTTGGTCATAGGGATATAGAGTGTAGAAGACCTATTAGAAATGATTTTGCATAGAACTATGATGGAGGTCATTAGTCAAAAAGTGTGAAAAAAGTTAAGTGAGTTCAACTATCTTGATGAGGGACATTTTACTAAGCATTATCCAAATTAGGTAAGTCAAGGTGAGTCTTATTTAAATGGAGTATCTTGTTTCAATTGTCAAAATAAGGGACATATTCCAAGATTTTGTTGTAATTAGGAAAGGCAAGATAATATTATTTTAAAAGGTATAGTGTGGTTCAACTGTCAATAGAGAAGTCACATTGCTAGATTATACAACCAAAGGCTTACAAGATAGAATAGGTTTAATCAGGATCCTATATTTCAATAAAGAAGGCAAGTTAACTCATGAAAACCAAAGGTGTTATGTGTGAGTCATGATGAGTTTTTAGGTCCAAGTAATTAGTTTTCTATGGTGGAGAATGTTATAAAAGTTGAAGAGTGACAAGGTCTCTCAATATCTACTCATGTTGTGAATGAAGAGACCAAGATCAAGAAGAAGACCAAGGTGTTGATTGAGGTTAGTTCTGAGGTTTGTATGGACTCAAGTGAACATCCTATTGTTGTTGAGCACGTTTCATGCAAATAACGTTAGTTGTCAATACCTAGTGATGAGGTTCCAAACTATAAGGAAGATTCTTTAACTAAAAAGATATATCATGAATCTATGTTATCCCCATGTGTTGTCAATATAGTCTTAGAATAGAAAGCATGTGTGCTTAGTGGATGGGTTATGGATTAGAGTAGGTTGATGACTATGTGTATGATCTATAGTTCATATTTCTAATGTCAAGAATAGTGATCCTATAGACTTAAAGATTAAGGATGAGGAAATAGGTCTATAGTGATCCAAATGATGTTTTAGATGCCTTGAGTGTGATAAAATGATAGATGTTGTCTGTGTGAGCTTGACAGTTGATTTGAGAGGTAGATTAAAGTGTGGTATATGTGTATGACCATTTTTTCATATTGTTGAGGTTGTGGTAGAGTTGTTGCTGAGAAGTGTAGAGTGATCCAAAAGATGGTTTTGGATGGTTGCGGCTATGTGAAGAAGTGAATGGGTTAATATACATTGTATCTCCATCATATTATTAGGTAATTAGCAATAAGTATATGTTCATATCATAAGTGTTAGGAGGGTGCTCAACATCTAGGTCAGAAGGACTTAACCATCCTACGGGTAGGTGATCTTTATGGAATAGGTGTTTCACTAAAGTATGGTCAGAATAACTTGACCATCTTATGGGTAGGTGAAAATACATTAATGAGGTCCCTCCACCTTACATGGAATGTTATAATCTCTTTGATGTTTGTTTTACTCCTTTAACATGCTAGGCATAGAAAGGAAATAAGGTTTATTTAGGATTTCTTGAGAACTTTTACACCTTTGAAACATTATTTGAAACTAAATTTGACTTATTCATGATTTATTGGGTGTAGGAGTAATAATTAAACACCAATAAATCCATTGGAAAATTTTTATGCATCCATTAAGTGCTTTAAACACTTGATTCCTTCACACGAGCAAAGAGGTGTATGAGAGAGAAAGATGGGGTTTACTTTGAAATAGGAAAAATCCCTCTATGAAAGGCTTTTAAACATGAATTTAGACTTGAGAAAAGGCTTTAAACCATCAATTAGTAAAAAATATTCCATTTTTCTCCACTTGCTTACTAAAGTACCCATTCCTTGTAGCCCTAAAAAATAGTAAAGCTCCTTGTCTAGAAGAGTGTACGGATCACCTTAGAAAATTGGGCATATTTTGTATTACCCTCTATCTTATTACAACTACAAAAAAAATCATGAGCCAAATCAAAGAGAAAGTATGATTTTTATATGATTTATCTCTCTAATTAGGTTTAATTAAGACTCATACACCTAGAAAGAGTAAATTGACATAGATGACCACCCACACATGTGAAATTGTCCAAAAGTCTTTTATTCAATTTAAATGGCCTAATACCATCCTCCATGCCAAATTTAATTTGTTGGAATTTCTTGTCAATGGGAAAACCATGAAATGGCCATTTACAAGCCTAGATGCCTTTGCATGCTTGAGGGGTAGCTTGAGAGATTTTTTAATAATTTTATTGGTTTTTATGATTTAACTTGACCTAGTAAGACTTTTATGACCCTTAAAAAACTAAATTATTTATATTTAATTCCTTCATGGCACTCTCAATCCTTCAACATTGTTTTTTGGCTTGCAAAACTAAGTTCTTCACACTTTTTGAACTAGTGGCCTACTTGCAAGAGATGTGTAACTCTTTAAGAAACTTGTAGAAGAAATTAGATTATCATGAAATATATATTAAGTCCCCATAAAGCTCTTCAATTTTTTGGTTATTATTTCACTACCCATACCCTCACAAATAGGATTAAAACTACCTATTTTTCCTTATATTATATGGTATTTTACCTACACCTATGAAAAAATACTTGAAATTGGAGACTAGGATATTTTTTAGAGTAAATAGGGTCATTTTAAAATCAAACTATTTCATTTGATGGAAATAGAATTCATATATTTCCAATCGGGTTAGTAGAAGGGTTTAAGTTTAAGTTCTTAACAATGGTTTATAAAGGATAGGTGTATTTTCCAAAAACCAATGCCAATAATTTTTGTTAGGGATACCCCTATAACATATCATATGGGATTGAGTTCCCATTCATATTATTATGAAAGTTTTGAGCAAATAATGTGGCCTCTTGGGCTAGTTCTCAATCAAAATAGGGTTCCTTACCTTCTAGCTAATTATTCATGAGATTATGAGACCTAATAATTGAACCAATGGAATTAATTTGAGTAATATTACCCATATAACATCCCATAACAACATAAAATATTCACACATCTCTTGTTAGATGTTCTAAGCTCTCCAAAATGTGCACTCAGGTTGGTGACTATGTGTAAAAGGGCTAAAGAAGGTTATTTTAGGTCTTTAGAACCTAAAACTCATGTTGATATCAAGTAAAGATATAAAACATGATCTAAATTATCCATTAAAATTTTTACCATGATGCTTCACTATAATAACCTTTGTAATAGTTCTAAAACCTTGATTTCCTCCATTAAGGGTTTTTGTACAAATTAAGCTTGTTGACCCTAGAGGTCTATTTCTTGATTTTTATCTTCTACTAGATCAACTAGGTTTTTAATGCCTTCATGAGGTCATATAAATTATTTTAAACTATTATACATTCAACTTAAAGAGACAAACTTTTTCCCTTCACACTTTACTATAGGGCAGGCCTGTAGGTTCTTGAAGGACTAATAATAACCGTGTTATTTCTAAATTTTGGCCTCCTAGAACATGATTTTCATGGGAATTTTAATGGAAATTTATTTAATTCACACTCCCAAAGTTTATTAATCTCCATATTTATAACACTCATTTCCCTTACCTTCATAACACATATCCGTAACATTCAATTTCATTATTTCCTTTTAGATAACCTATAGGTTATAAAAGGACTGTAGGCATTTGTTTTGTGTTTCCTTGGATTATAAATAGAGTAATGAGGTGTTATAATACATTTAAAACGTTTTTTACATGGATTAATACCTCTTATTACCATTAAAATTATACCAAACTATTAATTATCCATTTCTCACACTCAAACTTCTCATGCACTCAGTACACAAGCATGTTGATTGTGTTATCACTCATCTTGGTTATAGGTTCCTTTCAAGTATTGACTTTAGGTTAAAGAGATATTAATTATTTATAAGATTATTCATGACCTATTTTAGCTTTATAAAATCCTAGAGAATGACTTGCTAATCATTGAAACCCCAACCTCATCATGGTACTCCTCTATCCTCCTTCTATATGCAATCAAAAATGTATCATGTCTATAAATCAATCCTAACTTAGATAAAAGAGATCATAGCTACACTTTCGGTTGGGGATACACATGTTAAGTGGGAACATGACCAATATGGGGATCCACTAGACCTAATTAGGGAATCACTTGTCACTACATATCATGCTAAGAAGGGTTCCAAAGACTACAGTCTAACATAATCACATAATAACCCTAATGGAGTCCTAAGGTTTAAATAATTTAACTTATTATAATAACAAGAAAGTAAATCTAATCTAGTGCACACCAATCTTATGGCACAAAGTGGGGGTTAGAAATAATAAAAAAAACTAAACTAAACATGTATTAGAAGACATTTACCCATGTCAATGTATATGGAATCTTAATACATTAGAGAAGAATAAAAATGCATTATCTATCTACTCTTAAAAAGGAGAAATAAAGTTAGGAATACTTACCTTTGAATATTAACCCCCTGAGCCTCAATCTCTCCCTTGGCTAAGGTACTTCATGATAGATTGTTGTAGTATGTAAGGATAGCCAAGATAAATAAGCTCTAGGATACAAAACCTATCTAAGCATCCAAAAGACTTCTCCACAAGACAATATTTATATCTCCAAAAAAAGTATGGAACCTATACCTTTATTCCTAAAGTATAATGGTCAATAAGTAGATGTTTTATCACACTTATTTTCTCTTAATTATTCTCTTATGAATTGGTGGGAAATTAACTTATATATATATATATAATGGTGGATCTTGCCATAAATATTCCCAAAATGTTAGCTATACAAGGTCAACCTAGTGTGTTTTCAAGAATGAATCACTAATTCTAATCTAGGTTGGCCAAATGGCTAATAAGTTAAGAAAGTTAAAAATACCGTTAAATAGTATTGGGTCAACCTAGTCGACCTAAAACAACCAAGTATCCAGAAGGGTGTTAAGATAAGAAAAAGAGTGATGGAAAGAGGAAAATACTAGAATGGGTAGAACTAAAAATAGTAAGCTTAGGGTAAATGGCTTTTGGGAGATAATCATGTATATGGGAAGTGGGAAAAGGAACAACAATATTACAAAGCATTGATGGTCTACCCACCCCTTTCTTAATGCACCCCTTAAGGCATGCACTCAAAGAGATTGAGAACCAATAGGTTCCTACAAGATACAAAGTGTTAGTATTAAATAAAAGTTTGAAAATATCATGTGTATACATAAGCCCTACTTGAATCTCATCATGTGTCACATAAGTATAATATGAGCTCGTGCTTTAGGATAGAACATGATAACACACAATGTTGATGCTAAGTAAAATATAATAATTAGAAAATAAGATAAATGAAAGGAATAAATTGAAAAACACATACCTTTAACTTAAATTAGTGTCATATATAAATAAGTATATTTCAAGTGATGTGAAGGTGTCCAATGTAGAGAACACTAGATGAACCTATAGAAGTTAGTGTAAAAAAATAGCTAGAAATCAAATTTTTTGGAATGTAAGCATACATTAGTGAAAAGGATTCTCTATGTCATCATGAATCTAACACATTTTATGGTTTGAGAAATATATGAGTAGAAACAAAGATATATACAAAATAAGGAATCTGGAGGACAATAATTTGAAAATTTTGAGTTTTGAAAAGTGTTTTAAAATAGGGGAAAATACAAGTAATTTTTTATTTTTTATTTTTGAGATAAGGGAAAAAGATATTTGGAGATAAGAAAGCTAAGATGGCTAGGAGGTGACATGTTAGATAGTGAGAGGCTCTAGAGGTAGCAAGAAGTGCACTATAGGTATGCATGATCCATAATCTACAATGATAAAGTCAAAGTGAAGTTTAAAATATGGATAATGAATCTCTCAAACTTATCAAATTCTTGAAATACTCAAAATAAATTGCAAATTATTTGGTAATTAAGTGTTCTTCGTTATCGAATTAGATTGGAACTGTCAAAAGAATATCCAGTTCCATTCACCAATTAAACTAGTTTGTTTTCAATCTTAAAATGTTGTAGAATGTTGAATTTTAATATTTGCATGCATTCATGATTAATTAAAAAATTCAAAAATTGAATAAAAACATGCAATCAAAAGATAATTTTACCATATGATATTGATAACAGAGTTCAACAGCTCTTGCCTACATCTCTGGGTCCACCCAATAGTGAGGACCATTTCATTAATTATTGCAACACAAGGTGATACAATTATTTGAAACATTACGAAACTTCCTTCATGTTTGATCTCTGCACAAGAACTCCACATTCATTGATACACTCAAGCTTGACAACATGGAATCCTTCCTCAATTTTCAACCCCTTCCAAAGGTGCCTAAGTCCCTCCACTTAAACTATTGGTCTATTTAATTTATAATAATAATAACTCTCTTTTCAATTACAAAACATAATTAAAAAGACTTAGTCTCTATGTATAAGGTTGGATAATAGATCATAATCCACTTTCTAGCTATCTCCAAGCTTCATTATAGCTCTTGACCTATTAAAAAAATACAAAGTCCAAATAAATCTACCTTCAAATATGCATTTATGCTTTTTAAGTTGTTTTCCAGTTGGTAGCATGGTTGGTTAAGGATTATCACTTTTGCATGATAGGTGCAAGGGTCAAGTCTTTAGCCTCCTTTTCTGGTGCTTGGGCTTAATCTATTAGTCCCACATTAGTAAATTTAAATGTATTTCATGCATTTAAAAAGGTTAAAGGACACATTTTACAATGTTGATTCCCCTTTTGGTGGGCTCGAGGCACCAAGCTTAGCATGGTTCATTGGTTGGTGTACTAACTTAACATATATGGTAATCAACATTTCTCATGGCATGTGATGTGGTATGTTTGGAAGATAAGTCATGAGCTATGTTGACTCAGATGTGGCACACATTTTGGTCACAGTCTCCAAACTTGGCATTCAATCTCGATCTTGACTCAACAATATAGCTAGAAGAGCCTTTTGGCCTGGAAACTGTTGGTTCTCCATGTGGATTAATGGGGCTTGGTAATGGCAATTACAAAATATTACCAAGGAAATGTTACAAAGCATTTAAACCATATAATTTAATTATCCCACATGCATCTAGTGGGTATAATATAATGGTTTAAAAGTAAATTCAAATTCATTGCAATGTGAAATGGAGGCTAAGGCACCCCTCCTTAATCGAATGTGTTAACCCTCATAGAGGGCCCTTAGTGAGACAATAGTGGGGCCCATGGTTCTCCATATGAACACTATCAAAGACTGGAGGCTGAAACCAAACCAAAACACCAAACCAAATTTTTGCATGAACATAAAAAATATACTACCACATGTTGATGGGTGATTGGTCCACTTGTCGTATACAAATTGCACCACACATTGTGACACCTTATTTTTCCTATTGCAAAATAACTTTAGTAGCCTATAACTTGGGCATCCGAACTCCATTTTATGATCTGAAAGATGTGCTAGAAAGCTCTCAACAAGATATACTTCATGCAAGAGGTTTCATCATGACTTGGGACCTTTTTTTGAATTGAGCTCTGGATCACACCTCCCTACAAAGGAAGATTTTGGTCTCCAAAAGTCTACTATCTCTTGAAATTAATAACTGGTCTAAAAAACTATCTATCCATGTCACATCCTATAAAGTGGTGAACTATCAATAAACTAAAACAATTCCCAATGTAGCTATAAAACAAGTTTTTTGATGCCAACAACATACAGTAAATGTTGTAGACATGTTGCAATACAATGTCCTAGTACGGGACTTACAATTCTAAGCAAATGTAAACAACATAAAGTGTATATTTCCTAACATCCAAACATGCCCATAGGGTCTTACAATGCATTTATACATGCATATGGCAAAAAAAATAGATACATTCTCAAAATAGTAGTCAAATATGAGACAAGTGTTGTAAGGAAATTAACTCAACCCTCGACATGCATTCTACTATTATATCCAACTGATCAAATGAGTTCAAGTCCTATCAATTCCACTAACAACTCACTTAGCATAAATAGGAGATTCTAAAACATAGAGTTATTCAACATAAGTTGAGAATTTAAATACTTTGAATGATAAACCTATCTCAAAGTGTTCTCACAAGCTCTACTAATGCATCATCAAAGCTTTTTATTTTCCTTAATAGAATTTTTAACAATGCTTTGAAAAATAAATGCATTATAAATCCACTTAATCAAATTTCCTACCTAGTTAACTTGATTTCCTCAGTGGATTCATTAACATCATTATGGGTTGATTTAACTTCATTGGCCTTATTAATTGGTTGATAAATCATCTTAGTTTTACCATGAGAAGATGATTGAAGTTCAAAACAATGATCAATTCGATGTCCACTCTTATGGAAATGAGTGCATAAAACCTTCTTAGGTGAGGTCTCCCTTTTACCTCTTCTCACTTTGTCATGATGATAATGGTCTTTAACACCTACAATATACTTAATCAAATCATGTCTCTTCCCAAAAAATGTAGCATAGTGGTTAGGCATCCCACAAAAAGTGCAAGGAAATGATTGCATCATCTTCTAAATGTTAAATCCAAATTTCTTAAACATAAAAAGTGTATCAAAAGATTTAGTGCTAACTCTAGCATAGGAACTAAGAGATGTAATCTCAATACTTCTTTTACCTATTCTCTACATTGCACATGCTTTACTAGTGGCGTTGGACCTTTGCTATCAAAAGCTTGTCTTCCTTTAGCCATAGAGTAATTTTCTCCAATATCCAATTGCTCACTAGTGTAACCCAAACTTGCATGAAGAGATATATGCTCCACCTATATTAGGTTAGTAATTCCTTGGCCATTTTGACCAAGACCCCTTCCATTGAAACCCATTTTCTTCAACAATTTGGATGCTATACCCTTAGTGTATTTTTCATAACTACCAAAAGCATCATTACTTAAATTTGAATCTAAATGGGAAGAAGAAGATGAATTAATTAGTGAATAACTTATTGTGCACTCATTCATAGTCTTTGTATCTGAAGTAGAAGGTATTGCCTTCTTTGGTTCACCACACTGCAATCTGATCAAGATATCATCCTTAGATTTAAGCTTTGATTTCAAACTTGCAACTTGCTCTTCAAGAGCTAAGAGCTTGCATCTCAGGAATGCATTCTCATATTGAATCAAGGTATTTGATGGTTTTAAGATCTTAAATATTATATTTATGTGACAACTTATCCATGGTTTATTGTAAACACACTGATTCCACAACTACACACTACAATCTAATCAAGTCTACAAAACACTGAAAACTAATAAACTAAAAGCAACTGTCAAATCACATAATTAGAAGCTAAACCTACTTTCTAATTGCTCTGATACCAATTTGATCCATAAACTACATTGATAAACTCAAAGTGAAGTTTAAAATATGGATGCTAAATCTCTCAAACTTATCAAATTCTTGAAATACTCAAAATAACTTACAAATTATTTGGCAATTAAGTGTTCTTGATTATCAAATTAGATTGGAATTGTCAAAAGAATTTTCACTTCCATTCACCAATTAAACCAGTTTGTTTTCAATCTTAAAATGTTGTAAAATATTTAATTTTAATCTTTGCATGCATTCATGATTAATTAAAAAATTAGAAACTGAGTTAAATACATGCAATCAAAAGACAATTTTACCATACGATATTGATAATGGATTTTGACATCTGTTACCTACGTCTCTGGGTCTACCCAATAATGAGGACCATTTCATTAATTATTGCAACACAATGTGATACAATTCTTTGAAATATTGAAAAACTTCCCTCAGGTCTGATCTCTATACAAGAACTTCACCTATGTTGATACACTCAAGCTTGACAACATGGAATCCTTCCTCAATTTTCAACCCATTCCAAAGGTGCCTAAGTCCCTCCACTTAAACTATTGGTCTATTAAATTTATAATAATAATAACTCTATTTTCAATTATAAAACATAATTAAAAAGGCTTAGTCTCTATGTATAAGGTAGGATAATGGATCATAATCCACTTTCTAGCTATCTCCAAGCTTCATTATAGCTCTCAACCTATTAAAAAAATACAACGTCCAAAAAAATCTACCTTTAAATATATGTTTATGCCTTTTAAGTTGTTTTCCAATTGGTAGTATGGTTGGTCAAGGATTATCACTTTTGCATGATAGGTGCAAGGGTCGAGTCTTCGGTCTCCATTTTTGGCACTTGGGATTAATCTCTTAGTCCCACATTAGCAAATTTAAATATCTTTCATGTTTTAAAAAAGGTTAGCGGCCACCTTTTATAATGTCGATACCCCTTTTGGTGGGCTCGAGGCACCAAACTTAACATGGTTCATTAGTTGGTGTACCAACTTAGCATATATGCTAATCAACATTTCTCATGGCATATGATGTGGTATGTTTGGAAGATAAGTCATGAGTTATGTTGACTCAGATGTGGCATGAATTTTGGTCATGGTATCCAAACTTGGCATTCAATATTGAGTTTGACTTGGCAATATAGCTGGAATGGCCTTTGTGGTATGTCAATTGTCGGTTCTCCCATGTGGCTTAATGGGGCTTGATAATGGTAATTATAAAATATTACCAAGGAAATGTTATAAAGAATTTAATACATATAATTTAATTATCCCACATGCATCTAGTGGGCCCAATATAATGGTTTAAAAGTAAATTCAAATGTATTTCAATGTGAAATGGAGGCCAAGGCACCCCTACTTAATCGAGTATGCTGACCCTCATTGAGGGCCCCTAGTGAGACAATAGTGGGGCCCATGGTTCTCCATATGACCATTGGCAAAGATTGAAGGCTAAAACCAAACCAAAACACCAAACCAAATTTTTTCATGAACGTATAAAATAGACTACCACATGTTGATGGGTGATTGGTCCACTTATCGCATACAAATTGTGCCATGCATTGCGATACATTATTTTGCTTGTCATAAAATAAATTTAATAGCTTATAACTTGGGCATCTGGACTCCCTTTTGTGATTCAGAAGAAGTGTCAGAAAGCTCTCGATGAGCTCTTCCATGTGTAAGAGGTTTCATCACAACTTGGGACCTATTTATAAACTGAGCTCTAGATCAATGCAACTAAGAATCTCAAAATAGTTTTTGAAATTTGTATTGAATTAAGTGAATTTTTAGTTATTTTTATTTTTAAGCATTTCTAGATATCGTAATGAATCAAAATTAGATTTTAGTGGTAGTAAATGGGAAGATGGAAAATGGGTTTGGAAGATTTAGGCCAAGAATGAGAAAATTGCACTTTTTTAGGGAAATACAAGGGGCTAGTAGGTAGAAAGCACTAGGTCAACCTAGTTGAACTAGTAGGCTAGAAATGGGTAGAATCCATAGTGTTGACCTAATAGGTATGGGTCGACCCTATACATTCTACAAGCTAAAGGCCTAGTTCAGAGTTGCTAGGTGGTTTGAAAGGTCCATAACGGAAACTAATCAGTATAGAGGGGATGATAATGGGGTTGACTTAGATTTTTGAGTCAACTAGGAAAAAAATAGGAAATTTTAGTCAAACTAATTTGACCAAAGAGATAGAATGATATAAAAAAGCATGCAAAATGCTGAAAAATGGATAGAATGGCTTGAAATGACCAAGTAAGGTCAAGAAGGACTGAGTAGGCTAAAATTAAGATAAAATGATTAAAATAAAGTAATTTTGACTTGTTTTTTATGTAAAAAATGTATTTTGACTATATTATACATGGAAGAACTAATACATCCTTTATTATTTCTTGGGTGTAGTGATGATAGAGATTTTGGAGAGTTGTGGATGTGGCATAGTTACCATATTTGTTAGATAGGTTTTTAGATGGATATAGGGATAGACTAGGATCTATAGTTCTAGGTAAGGTAGTAAAGATGTGTTAGATCCCCCTCAATACTGATCTATTAGTCATGTTCCCTAGTTCTTGGGAATAATTGACTAACACCTTCAAATGGATGGTGGATGGGGATAGAGTAGATGTGGCTATCATGCTAGACGATGTCCATGCCATCTTGGGTCTACCTATAGTAGGGGCACAAGTGACCGTAGGGATATCAGATATCCTAGAGGAGATGAGAGCCTTATTCATGTCAGCTAAAAGCTTAGAGATGATATTACCATGCAAGAGAGTGATTATGTTTGTTGTCTATACATCATATATTCTAAACATTTATAATTATATGCTAGGCCTTATGACATAATATGTGCTATGTCACAAGTCAAATGATAAGGTACCATTATTCATGGTAGCCTTGAGCAATATGATCTTAGAGGAGTGAGTTTTATATAACCTAGGCTCTTTCATTTGGGTCTAGCTAGTACATGATATGTACAAGATGTTGGTCAGAGGGTAGAGGACCATGGGACTAATCATATTGATTATAGCTTAGATATATGAGAGGTTTCCTATGTACTAGTCAATTGGGTTTCCCTATGTGAGTGATAACAGGTCACCTCAGGTGTGGAGATGGAGGGAGGATTAGGTAGCATAGTTCATTTCCCACATGCCACTGCTATAGTTAGTGAGACATATAGACATCATGTGGTAGCCATATAAGCACATAACAACTATATGGATGAGTTGGGACATGTTTGCACAAATGATAGAGAGGATAGAGTTTATTAGACACTAATTATGATTAAGAGAGCCACATCTAATGGCATAGGTGCCAGTGTAGATGGGCCTACCTCATATAATAGCATCGATACTAACCCCCTAATAGTGAGCTTGGTGTGTTAGGGATCCATAGGGGAGGAGAGGACTAGGGCCACTAGTTGTGAGGTTGCCACTGAGTCCATGTCAAAAGTGACCATGGACTAGTCAAGCATGATGAGGAACTAAGTAAGAGGATAGGGATACGAAGGTAGAGATACCAAATATACCACTACTAGCTCTAAATCAAGATGAGTAATGGATACCAAGGACATGGCATTGATAGAAGTAAGAGGAGCATGAGAGAGTGGATACTATTGCCATCCCAGATGACCCCATAGAATATCTAGAGGAGATGATAGAAAGACCACTAAAATGGAGGCTAAGACTAACCTGAGCCATGATAGTTGGGTTTGAACTAAAGAGGTGACCTATAGAGGAGGTGCTATGAGGCCATGTATATGGGGAGACTATGGTAGGTGGTTGTGCAAATGGTGAGACCATAGTAGTTGAGACATATACAGGTAAGAAAAGAGATGGTTAAATTATTGGTTTAAGTTTAAATTTAGAAGTAGAGGTAGATACTATTTTGAGATATAATAGTGATCTAATATCCATCTAGTTGAATTTTGTAGGTGTAGGTGAGGATGAGGATGAGATATGGTTGTCCTTGGTAAGGGAAGCACTCCATGATGTCCTAGATGAGGCTCACAACCACACAACCCCATGACACTAGAGGATCTAAGTATACCATCTACCCCAGCTTAGGTGAGTTGGTTTAGATTAATATGAGAGGTAGTGAGGTAGATATGGGTGTAGAGAGAGGATGTAGCCACCAAAAAAGATAGGTATAAGGGAGATATAGGCATGGTAGGCTCTAGTATATGAGAGATACACATTTAGCTATAGTAGTATAGATGACAAAAATCTAGACCTAGTTGGTAGAGTCATAGATGTGAATAGTGAACTTATAGGGATAGGTAGAGGGATTGAGATCTCAGACAACCTCTTCACATTATACCATTCAGAGGAGTCAAACTAAGGTCTCAACATGTAGCATGGCTAGGCCATGAGATAGATAGGATGAAACCTAGCCATAGAGCTAGAGCATTATATATTATTGCATTTATTGTATCAAATTCATGATATATATATATATATATGGATCATTTTGGTATATTGTTATTGGATGTGTATGTCGTCATTATAGTTGATTATGGTTGTTCATTATGGTTAAGGTTGTGGATGCTTAGGATATATTTCTTTCTAGAACATGTATTTAACTTTGTTGTATATTCTATAGGAAATATATTAGATGTGGTTTCTTTTCTGTAATAATGAAAGACACATGCATTGTTAAAAAGAACTAGGTAAAAAGGACATGGAAAAATATAATCAATTAATAAAATTTACTACACACTATTTTAACTTGGGAAATGTGTAATAATAATAAATGACTAAGTACAAAGAACCAATAAATGGAAAAACAAGATGGTAAAAAGGAATTTATTTTTAAAACAATGTGAGTTTTTTTCACCAAATTAAAATAAGTAAAATCATACTAATATCACATTGGGAAGTATGACAATAATGTAATAAAATGGAAGGTATGAAAAAGGGCATAAATGGTAATAAAAAAAAAGAATTAATTCAATAAATCATACTAAATCATGTTGGGAAGTATGAAAAAAAAAACAAAATTACAAAATATTGGTCTTAAATTAGTGATACTAATTCAAGTTGGAAAGTATGAAAAATTTAATAAATGGTTGTAATCTTACATACACTCTGAAAATAAGAAGATAAAAAGGAAAAACAAAAATGAATAAATCATAAATCATACTAAATAAAGATGGTAATCATGTAAAATGACATGTAACTTCATAATCAATCGAATCTTATCTCAAATTTGACACATTTAATTTGGATGGTGACTTAGGTATTGGAAAATTTTATAAGGAGGGTCAAGTCATATCCACGATATTACACTAAAACTTGAAAAAGAGAAAAATAATAGGGTGGAATAAATAATAAAATCAAGGATGTGGGTAATCAGATGGAAAATATGGTAATTTGTGAGGATGGTCAATTCCTATTTGTAGTATTATAATATAACTCACAAATGAAATCCTAAGGGGAGTGATCAGTAGACAAAAAAATATTTATCAAGAGGAAATATGAGGGTTATAATGAATTAAAAATGGAGTGTAAAAATCAATACTTAGGCATCTTATGATAATACCTTAAAAGGCAAGATGCATATTAATGACATGATAAGACATTAAGTGACTAATGGTCATTTATATACAAAGGAAACATGTTCAATATAGATAGAAAGCTTTGTAGGAAAATGAGTGTGCTATTAAGAGAAACTCATGAAGGTATATTAGTATAAGTAAAAGTAAAATGGACCTACATTCCCATGATGTGTTTTCCATTCTTCTAGACCCCTTATAGAGCCACTGGTCTTCTACGAAGATTGGGTACTTACATGAGAAAATAGGTAGCACTAAAATATTTTTGTATTATCCTCTTCTAATTTACTAGCCTACCCTACCCCAAATGACCTCATCTCTATCGTGAGGCCATCTATGGAGTTTTAGCTTCAACTAGAATAAGGATATGTAATTTGAATTAAGTCTTTTAGTGTGATTTGACTTTTAAGAATATTTTTGCCTTTTGTTTAAATGATTTGGGTTTTAACGTTCTTTTGAAGGCTTTTTAAGATTCCTCCTCCATATGTAAATGGAATGACCAATCATGAGAGAGATATTGATACACATGAATGAGCTATTAGTTGAGGCTAAAGGAAGATAAATATCTAAAGACAAAGACTAACTAGGATACTTAGGCTTGACAATGAACTAGTATGTGATCTCAAGTCTCAACTATGTATATCTTTAGTTTGCGTAAAAAAGAAGGTAAAAATAAAATCCAAAGTGAACTACTAAAAAGAGATAATAATGAAATATATTATTTGATAAATTATCACATGGTAAAGAAAGATAATAACTAGGGGGAATAAGGTTTGTATAACCAAATCACCATGAAAAATTATGTATGAAAAATAAGGATAAGAATGCAAAATAATCATAAAGATATAAGAAAGAGAGTTTTGAGGAAAACTCTAGGGTAAAGGGGAAATAAATGATAAATAAAATAAAACCACATGAAAAATATAAATGATAATATAATCAATATATAGTACAATAAGTAAAGATCATGATATAAGATAAGAAAAAAATTGACATAATGTCAAATGATATAATAGATAGAAATAAGATTGGAACACATGTCTAATCCAATAAAAATGTGAATACACCATGAATGTGCTCATAAATACTATCAAATATGTCCATGCACATTATCCAATACATTGGATAAGTCTTTATGAAGTTGGATATGCACTATTGCTAAATTTTCATCAATATTAAATGAATACTAGGTAACTACTTCTTTTTTGATCTCCTCAATTGAAAAAGTAGGAATCGTCGAAATATCATGTTGAGGAAGAAAATTAGGTAATGTTTGGTTAGGATAATTTATGGGAGTGGGATTTACTAGAGATGCAATAATAACTAGTGGAGAAGGATTCATGGGTGGATAAGGGTCCATAGGTGAGGGAAGGTCCATAGGTGAAGGAAGGTCCACAAGTGAAGGAAGGTCCACAAGTGAAGTAATCATAGGTGTAAGCATAGAAAGTGGTGAAGGTACCACTAAATTTGGATCCATGGGAGAAGAGGGATAACCCTTTTTGTAGGAATGACCTATGGTAGGAATAGAAGAAGGTCTGAGAATAGCTATAAGATTATCCTTAAGATTTTGTTGGAGGATGTGATAACAATCAATGTGATAGGTGCCATATAGATGCCATATACAATATAACTAACCATAATTTGGAATATACTCAATAAGTAACTTTGGGGGAGGTATGGATTTGTTTGATGATGGGGAAGAAGGATTTAATGTATCAATATATTATCACATCTTGTGACAATGGGTGAAAGAGTGATTGTCTATCTTATGGAAGCAACATATACATTTGTGAGTGGTATTGGTAGAAGAATTAATAAAAGGAGGTAAAATAAGAGTGGAAGAAGCTAGAGAAAACTCATTAGAATATTTGGTAGGTAGAGGATCCATATTAGGAAAAGGAATCAAACTATCACCAAAGGAGGGTGATGATGAGGAAGGAATAGAACTAAGCTCAATGGAAGGAGTGATATCATTAGAAGTAGGGATATGATCAATAATAATAGGATCATAAATAGGATAAACTATAGAAGAGTGGGAAGATGATCAACTACATCTAGCTCTATTAAGGGAGGAGTGGGATCTATAAAAGGTCTAAGGAGAGTTGTACTAACCTTAGGGGTAAACCAGTTATGAGGGTCAGGGTACCTAGCAAAATAGTAAGGCCCAGTCATAACATGATCCATAAGTATAGTCCTACATGGATCCTCAAAAACTGGAGGTGTTGGTGTTATCTCTACCTTATGATAAAGGGGAAAAATTCAAAAATCAAGAACTATAAGTGAAGGAAAATGATGAGATACATACAAAGACTCAAGTAAATAATGATGATAATGAACAATCTTAGCATCATGGGCCTAGACAAGACCACCTAAAAATGGATCATGTAAGGAATAGTCATCATCATAATATAGGGTGTGAAAATCAATGACACATGTATGGATAACCTTGTCATATGATGAAGCATGGTTAATAGAATGCCTAGTCTTGGTCAAGACTATGGGAAAGTCATTGCAAGGAGTTTTGTGAGAATCAGGTTGTAAGGAAGTAGGAAGTTGTGAGATGAGATGAGGTGAGAGATTATATGTTTTGATATTAGAGTTAATATTTTTAATCTCATCATCATCAAAATCTAAGAGATTAAGAGGAATGTTACTAATGAACTTAGGATGCCCATTGTAACCTTGGGTTGAGTTAATAGGAAATTTTAGATGTTGAGACTCATAAAATGGAATGCTTGGAAAAGGCTCAAGAGTAACAATCTTTAAGACACCATGATCTTGGAATTATTCAAAATTATAAGGGTTAGTATCACCTTGAATCCTATAAATGGCTCCATTATGATGGAATTTAATGCATTTGCAGGTGGAAGAAGCAATAGATCTCATGCAATGAATACATGGCCTACCAAACAAGATATTGTAAGAAAGAGGGAAATTAAAGATCATCACCTTCACATAGATGGTGATAGGTGGGACAATAATGGGAAGCCACATGAAACCTAGATGAGGCATTTTCCTTCTATCGTATCCTTGACATGTGTTGCATGTAGACTTGATATTACATTCAAAATACCCAAGAGTCTTAATAAAATTGAGAGAAGTGACACACATGCCAAAACCCTCATCAATTAATGTAGTATTAACTTAGATATCACCTATTTGGATGTTAATGAATAAGGGAGGATCATCTGCATAAAGTATAATCTCATTGGGTATCATAGAATCTATGGGAAATCATAGAGAAAGAGAAATGTCTATAGTTTCATCAACATCGATAGACATCTCTTCACATTTTTGTAAAATACTATCTTCAGAACTAGATAAAGTTACCTCCCATCTTGTTAGGGGAGGACAAGGGACATTCATCTTGAATAATGTTTTCATGAGGTGGTTTCTATGATGTGGAGAAGTCCTCTTGAGTTTGATAAATGGAATTTGATATGGAAGATGAGTGAGTTTTGTAATGGGATCCCACTCATCATAACCCATAAGAAGGTTATTATATATAGGTGCATAGTGGTTAAGAAGGTCCTCAGAAGGAGGATTTGAAGCACATTGGAGATTTTTTGGTAAGAAGAAGAAGAAGAAGGTTTATAAAAAGGTGGTAAATCATGTGAAGATGAAGAAGTGGTTAGTTTAGATTGATTTTAATAATTTGAAGAAGTGTTAGTTGAATTTTGGTCATCATTGGTATTGGAAGATTATGTACGAGTGGTAAAAATAGAATGGGATGTTTTATCCAAGGGAGAATCATAAATTTGCTCATCAAAAGTGATAAGATCTTCTTTCCCTAATTTATTTAAATGATTTGGAGAAGAATCTTAGATAACATGATATGTCCTAGATGAAGGAGGAGTGTAGATAGGTTGGAAATCAATGAAAGCCACCACCCTTCATATATTAGTCATGCCAACCATATTCTATTTGGAAGTTGGTTCCACAAGACTTTATACATTATTGGTGGAAGGGGTGGGTTTGTCTTGATTTTCTTGAATCATTTGATGATTAGGTAAAGGATCTTTGTAGATAGCCAAATAAGCATTTTCTTGGTTTAAGGCTTATTTCATGTGTTTTATAATCCTTACAATAAATATAATAGGATTGTTAATGCTTAGATATAATGTAATCATGATCTAAATTAGGCCTAAAAATAAAATCCATAGCTAAATTACAAATTTGTCTACAAGTCTCATGAGAATAACCACAAATAGCATGAAACCAATAAAATTTGTTAGGATCATATTAGGATTTCATAGGTAGAGTACGGTCAAGCTCTCATGGAAGAGGCCTAGCTAGATGCTTAAGTAATTTAGGTGAGGATAGAATTTTTAGTACATTTATTTTATTTGGTAAATAAAATGAGGATTGGTATATTTTTGAGAAGAAGAAGTTGGTTTCAAAGAAGGGATAGGAATGACAGATTGAACATTGTGAATGGTGTTATAAGAATTTATAACACCATCATTAGTAACATTATGGTTTTTTGTTCTTTAGTAATACAAGAAGACCTATAGAAGGTTGGGGTGGCTCGAAATGATGCATTAGGAAATATTGAAATTTAGCTTGGTCAATACCCTCCTCCAAGGTATGTGGAGAGAGAGCGAACTCAATATTGTAATTTAAGAAAGAGAGCATTTGTAAAGAGATGAAAAAGGTTGACATCTACCATGTTATGTTCACATTTTCTTGACAAAGCATTTAATCTCTTAACAAAGGCTTGGGTAGTTTATTTTTCTTTTTTTTCAATTAATGAAATGGGACAAAATATTTTTAGGAAGATCATTATTTTGGAATTATTGAACCAAACCATTTACTAAGTCCTCAAAACTAGAAATGTAATGAGCTCTATGTTGATTGTACCAATCCAAGGAATCACCTATGAGAGTTTTGACTAGGAGCTTGATAGTGGTAAAGGTGTTTAATTTGACCCAATCATAATAAATATTTTCAAATTTTTTGAGGTGAATGGTAGGATCAGTTGAACCATTATAATAAATTGTAAGTGTTATACCTCTTATATCAATATTGGAAATTTAAGTAGTGAGAGGTTCATTTTGTAAATGATTGATGGTTTTATTAACTAAAGGATGTTGAGGAATGAGATTATCTTGAGAATATTGAAGAGGAGGGGAAACATTCTGGTTATATGTGCCCCAAATCATTAGATATGGATAAGATTGAAGATTAATAAGGTGGTTTTGCATTCTCATCATTTGATTTATGTTATGCACTTGAGAGGTATTCATTTGATTGAGAGTTTGTAATAATATTTAGTGTGTTAAATTAACATTAGAATAATTATAATTGTTATTTAAGCTAGTATTATTGGCTTGGGTACCACTATTAGTGTTAATATGAGCTTGAGAAGAATTGTGAGGCACTAATGGCAAAATTTTCTTGTGAAGCAAAAGATGGACTAGTGAATGATTGAGAAGAAGAAGCACTAAAAGCATGATTACCTTGGGTAGCAATTAATGAAATAGTGGAAGGATTAAGGATAGTGGATCTTATGATAGGCCTACTATAAGTGGAGCCTACCATGTTAGTTGAGATACCAGGAATGGAGGTATAAGAAGTTAGAAAAGAAGATGTCATGGCATAAGGAGTCAATTTGGAAGGAAGAGGCTAAGAACCAGAGAAAGTGGTACCTCCAAATCCCATTAAGAATGTAATAATAGGTGAATGAGGCTCTTCAATTTGACTATTAATCATGAGGTTATAAATGGTATAAGGATCCTTTCCTCTATGTTGGGGAAATTCAAAGATAAAGAAAAACATTTCAAAAGTATATTATAACTTAGGTTGGTCCTTTAATGAGAAAATATGATTATGCTATGAATAGTTATTAGGAAGGATCCCATAGTTCACCGTGTGAGTGGAAATATGAACATTACTAGCATTCAAAAGAGTATCCCTACTCTATTTATGGGAGACCTTATTAAGATTGGTAAAATTCATCATGTCTATTGACTATAACTCAATATCATTATCTAAAGAAAATTCCATGATGAAGGAAAAAGAAGAAAGATAAGAAGGAAAGGAAAAAAAGGTGACTAAAATAGTACAATGTGGACAAGGTTAACCTATCATAAAAATAGGTGGAAAAAGATGAAATCCAAGTAGGTTGGCCTTGTGTAGACGAATATTAAATTGCTTATTTATGTTTTTTATGATTTTTGTGTATGTATAAAATATAAATAGTGAACCTAAGAGCTTAATTAAAAATCACCTAATTAAATTATGCAAGTTATTCTAAGCATGAAAGTGACATGAAAAGAAATGTGTGAGCTAATTACTAGCAGATATGAGGTTAATTCTAACTTCAAAACAAGGTATAGTGTTGACACTATATGTATAAAATTTAGAATAGGTTTGATAGGGTTGAAATTTTAATATGGAAAAAATATCTGAAAAATAACTGGGTTGATAGGGTAGATCCGGTTATTTTAGACAACACACAAAACACAAAACTGGGTCGGTAGTGTTGATCCAATTGACTATGCAAGGGTAGTTTTGAAGACTAAAAAATATGAAAGGAAAGATATAAATAAATAAATAGAGAGGTAAAAAGGAACCTTGGTGTATTAGATATATAATGAAGGAAAATTGTTGATGAATAACCTTGAAGTATGTTGGCAAAATTTACAAATCGGGTCGATAAGATTGATCAAGCTATGTAAGAACCTGATATAGAGTGATGAAACTATAAGGGGTCAATTGGGTTGACCGAGTAGGCTAAAAAGGGTGCTTGAAAGTCTAGAGACCTATACTAGGTTGACTAGGTTGATCCAATTTCCTATTCATAGAAACCTATGCATAGAGAAAAATAGCTAGGTCAATAAAATCAATCTAGTATGTCAAAATATATGATAAAAATGATGATCAAAAGAATGAAATAAAGTGAAATAAATCCTCCAAGGATTATTTTCATGTTAATTTCACTAGAATGTATTAAATTGGAAATCCATCATGTCTATAAATCAATCTTGATTTGAAGAAGATAGAGCATACCTACACTTCTGATTGGGGATACACTTGTTAAGTAGGAGCATGACCAATATCGACATTTATTATACCTGATTAGGGGATCATTTTTCACAACATATCAATGATAAGAAGGGTTTCAAAGCGTATAATCTAACATAATCACATAACAACCCTAATGGAGTCTTAAGGTTTAAATCATTTCACTTATTCTAATAGAAAAAAATTAAATATAATCTAGTACACACCAAAGCTTGTGGCTCAAAGTGGGGTTTAGAAGAAATAAAACAAACTAAACTAAATATGTATTAGAAGACATATACTCATGTTAATGTATATGGAATCGTAATATATGGGATAATAATACAAATGTATTATTTATCTACTCTTACAAAGGAAAAATAAAATAAGGAATACTTACCTTTGAGGACGAACCCATTGAGCTTCAATTTCTCCTTGGCCAAGGTTCTTCATAAGATATTGTTTTTGTATGTAAAGATTGTTGGTTGAATATTTTGTCGATCAACATACTGATAAACAAAATAGGTTTGATCAGCCAAAATAGGAAGATTAGTCATCCAAATTTGTAGGTTTACCACATCAGAAGGGGACTGATCTCTCCTCTCATCAAGGGGAGGTTCCCTATAGATAGGCTATGTATATATATAAATAGAAAATACTACTCAAGGGTAAGACAAACCATCCATCTCTCTTTCTTTAGAGATGATGTGTGTAAATCAAAGGAAAAACTCAAGGGAAATGATAGACAACACTCCTCTTCTTTCAGAAGTACTATTCAACAAACCACAAGAATACTCCTAGTAGTAACAATAAAATGTAGCGAAGGATGTCATAACCAGCAAATCAAGATGTAGCACAAAGTCTTTACTTGAATTACTCAAGAGTAAGATAAAAAGGAGAATGAGGGCACAAATTCATCCCAAGGTCCTTTACATAGAAATGAAAAGAAAACACTCTAAAGGAAATTATGGGGGCAAAAAGTCTCTCCACACTTGACTCTTCAGGACACCTTCTTGACTGATGTCACTAATTCTACTTGTTGAATTAAAGGAACAAAAGATATATTACGAAAAAATACATAAGAACAGTTTCCTTAAGAACAAAGATATTACAACACAAAGTCTGAAAAACTATTTGCTTTCTTATTCCAATAACAAAATATGATAAACAAACTGAGCTCAAAGTCTTAGAAGTGTCTTTCAATTTAGGTAGAGTTTCATTCTGATTGTCAAAAAAGATATCCTTTTACAGTAAAAGAGAGTCCCTTATATAGACTCTTCAAGAAGGATTCGGGAATAGTAACACATCATGTTGCATTGGAATCTATTAAGAAGATAGGATAAAACTTAGGGGAATTTTACCCATTTGATTTTATCAACTCAGAGAAATAAGTGACGCTATTGAAACTTTGAAACTTTCAAAGTCCACCTTGTGATCTGATCCTACCTTCATCATTCCTCCTTTTCTGGTTAATTGAACCAGGTCCTGGATTCAATTTTCCATTCTATTCCTTCCTCACTTTTTACTAGTTTTGCCCTTGAAGTCTATGAATGTATTCGGGTCTATAGGTTTAAAGGATCAATAGATATTTTATGAGCTTTAAAATTGACATTCATGCACTCATAACTATATTTTCAATGGCTAGTTCACTGTCTTAAATTTGATGTCTTTGGGCATGTCACCCCTTGGTCCTTCTTCAGCTTTTTTGCTTTTCACTTTTCTAGAAAGAAACTACCCTTTTGGGCCTTAAGAAATGTTCTTTGAATGGCCTTCAGGATTCTTCTTTTACATCTTCCCGAAGGGAAGGTGACCCTTCAGCTTCAAGAAGTGTCCTTTAAATTGGCAATCGAGAGTCCCCCATAAGGGCACCTGCCCTTTGGAGTCCTTCGGTGGCCTTTTCCTTAGTGGACTATTTCTCAGGTTTTCCTGCAGACAATTCCCACATGTATTTTTTGTAGGCTTTCTCTGTGGGCAAATTCCCATAGATAATTCCTTCAGACAAATTCCCGTAGACAAATTATCCATGGAAATTTTTCGTGAACAAAAAGTCTTTGAAAATTGTTTCATTTGCCATATATGTGAATTCCTTTGGGATTTACTCCTGTGACTTCTCATAATTCTTTCAAACTTTTTGTCCAAAGAAATTCCTTTAGACAAAAAGTCTGAAGGAATTGTGCCTTAGACTTGCCTTAGTCTTTTTTGAAAATGACACTTCTAAAGGGTATTTTCATTGACCAAGTGCCCTTCGCAAGGGCACTTGTACTTCAGCAAGCTCTTTGAAATTTTACATTAGGTCGCTCCTTTTGAACCAAGCTGTTGAACCACTCTATTGAACCAAGGCTTTGAACCAACTATTAAACCATTTGATTGAACCGCTTGATTGAACCAAAATGGTTCAAGCTGATGAACCCTTTGTTTAAACCAACCATTGAACCTTTTCATTGAACTAATCGATTAAACCTCTTTATTGAACCAATCGGTTGAACTAAGCTTTGAACCAAAATGGTTCAAGTTGATGGTTCAAGCTGATGGTTCAATTAAATGAACCAAAGTGACGAACTAACCGTTTAACCAAAAGACATTGAACCAACTGTTGAACCAAGTTTTGGTTCAATGGCTCAAACAAAGGCTTGAATCGACTGACGAACCTTTTGACATTGAACCAAAGGATGAACCAAACATTGAACCTACTGTTGATGCTTGCCAATGGAGATTTTTGTTTGAATCAAGGTACTAAAATAATTTTGAAAATGACCAAGTGTTAGAAACTGATTCTTTTGGTTGAACCCCCCTGTAAAAGCCTTTAAACCTATAGAATTGAACCAAACTATAGAGTCCATAGAAACCAAGTCTGTAGTTTTTTGTAACCTTGAAAGAGTCCATAGATTTTAACCTATAAAGCCCAATGAACTTGACCTACAAAGTCTGTAGATTTCCTCTTCCTCTTGAGTATGTAGATTTTCTCTTCTTACTAAGTCCATAAATTCAAGCCTACAGAGTCCATAGATTTAAGCCTCCAAAGTCTGTAGATTTTTGAGAAGCTTGAAAAATGAGGAATTTGAATGCCCAAGACAAATTATAAAAAGGGAAGAGACAATTTTGGTCTATAGGACAAAAATAGTTCAAATTTTGTCCCAAAAATGAGTGATATTTTTGGGGAACAACAACTGGCTCCAGTCGAGGAGCTTCTATCCATTGCAAAAAGAATTGAAAAGAGTATAATCTAGAATCTCTAGTGTCTTCATGTATACCATTGGGTTACAGAGTCATGCTACCTAGAAATGAAAGGCATCAAAAATGGAAACAAAGAAAACAAAATAGAATTAAAAATTATACAAATATACATATATATATAGATGTGATGATCTGATACTTCAAGAGTTGAAGTGTTTTAGATGCTGCCCATTGTGAGGCAGAGAAAAGAGTGTGAAATCTTGATGTTTTAGTAGAAAGTTTTTTTCACCAATGTGATGATGAATTATAAATGGGCCTCTCCAAAGGGAGTCAAACTTTCCATGCATCCCCTTTTGTTCTCTCATTTTGTCCCATAGCAGGACTTGATCCCCAATCTAAAAATCATGATTTCTAGCCTTCTGGTTAAAGATTTTATTTACTAGACTTTGATGAGCAACAATTTTGTCCACCACCATGGTTCTCTATTCCTCTAGCTGAGTCAAGCACATGATTATTTTATCAAGAGAACTTTCATATGTCTGATCTTCAATTACTTTTGCCAATTTCAAGGCTAGCAATTCTAAGGTGATTGGTATCTTAGCATTAATACCATAAAGAAGTTAAAAAGGAGACATACCAATTTCCCTCTTTGGTGTGATTATGTCTGCCCATAGAGAATCAACTAATGCTTTATGCCATGTCCTTTGATTTTCATCTGCTAGCTTCTTGATAATAGTTACCAGGTTCTTATTGCTTGATTCAACTTGTCCATTCCCTTGTAGAAAATAATCAAAAGAGTGAGAGAGTGTAATTCCATAATGGAAATAGAATTGTGTAATCTCCTGAGAGGTGAAACAAGCTACATTATCAGTAACAATTTTGATGGGAACTCCAAACTTGGAAATGATATTCTCTTTAAAGAAGTTGCATACAACTTTTAAAGTAGCATGCTTAGTTGGGATTGATTCTACCCACGTGGTGAAATAATTAGTTGCTGTAAGGACATAATCATGTCCAGCACTTAAAGATGGGTTTATTATCCCAATAAAATCAAGTCCCCATTACTAAAAAGGTTCTTCTATGATCACTAGATTGAGAGGCATAGCAGCTAACTTGGGTCTTCCAACAAATTGCTGACAGAGTTCACATTTTCTTACCCACTTATCTGCATCTTGGAGAAGAGTTGGCCAGTAATACCTGGCTCACAGAATCTTATGAGTAGTCACAAGAGAATAAAAATGTCCTCCACAAGCTAGATTATGGAAAGATTTCAAAATTTGGCTTTGTTGCTCTTTGTCTACATAGCGAAGGAATACTCCATCTATGTTTATCTTATACAAGCCATTATCCCAAAGGACAAAATTGGCAGCTTTCAATTTTATATTCCTCCCTTCTTTGTAAGATAAATGAGTAGGAAATTCACCATAAGTAAGGAAATGAGTGATACCTAAATACCACTTATTGGTAGTGGAGACAAAAAGGACTGTTGGAGTCTCTTCCACTTCAGTTTCTTCACGTTGTGTGTCTTCTAGTTTATTGTCAGCAATTAATTGGCATAGGCCTTTACCCCTAACCAGCCTTGTGAACTTGATGTCTAGATCAAACTCTTAGATTTTTGCAACCTAATTACCTCTTTCCATTCCAAACTCTTGCTAAGTTAATATAGACTTGATTGTAGTGTCAGTAACTAAGGCAGTAGTATGTGAATTTAGAATATAGAAGCAAAAATGTTTGACTGCTTTCACCAAGGCATAAGCATGATTCTCTATATTTGAATACTTCATCTCATGGGTTTTGAGAGGGAAAATCATGAAAGAAATATGAGATTCCATGCCTTCTTTGTCCTATTGAACAAGAATTGCTAAAAGAGTGTGTTCAGACGCATAGCTGTATATGATGAAATCTTTGTTGTAATCTAGACAAACTAAGGTAGGGGCATGAGCAATGGCAGTTTTGATATCCTAAAATGCTGATTTAATTTCTTTAATCTAGTTGAAGATGGTCTTCCCTTTCATCATGTTCACAATGTTTCTAGTCTTCTTAGCAAATTTGGGGATGAATCTCTGTAAGAAATTCATCTTTCCAAAGAAAGAATGAACAACATTTTTGCTTGTAGGCAAATTAAGCTCTTGAATAGACTTGACTCTGTCTGAGTCAATCTTTATGCCTTATTTTGACATAATGTGTCCACAGAGTTTCCCTTTTATTACTCTAAAAATAGACTTTTTAGGATTTAAGGAAATACCATTTTGGTAGCAGTGCTCTAGCACTTGTTATAAGTGGCGTACATGATTAGATCAACACTTTGGAAAGACAGTCATATCATCAAGGTATACGACTATGAATTTACCAATCTCATCTTTGAAAGATAGATCCATTGCTCTCTGAAAGGTAGCACTAGCATTTATTAAACCAAAATCCATTCTTCTATTTGCAAATGTACCCCAAGGTGTGGTGAATATAGTCTTGTGTTGGTCTGCTTCACCAACTTCAACTTGAGTATATCCTGAGAAGCCATCTAGCATTGATAACATCTCTAAACCTATCACTATTTGAAGCACTTGATCCATAATTGGCAAAGGATAATTATTCTTCAAAGATGCTAGATTCAGATTTTTGAAATCTACACAAATGTGAATTTCACCATTCTTCTTCCTTACAAGCACTATGTTTGCAATCCATGTAGAATGATGAATTGGGAAGATGATGCTAGCAATTAACATTTTTTATATCTCAAATAGAATATTACCTAATATTTTTAGATTATACTATCTAGATATTTGCTTGTATGGCATTGAGTCAACCTTGAGAGGAATCTCATGGAAGATTTCATCTAGTCTGAGAGACTTCAAGTCTTCATAAGAATATGCTAAGACATCTATGTATTGATGAAGTAAAGAAGTGAACTTGAATCTTTCTTCAAGGGTGCAACACTTACAAATATTGATCATTTTGGGATTTTCTTCAGTAGTCAGATTCACTTAATTGAATCCCTGAGAGAAACTTGAGTCTATTTGTTCTTGTTTGATGAATCTATCATGCTTGTCAAACATCTTTTCAAGAGAAACTAGGCCTTTGGGAATTTTGTTTCCTTTCAGCTGTAAGAATTCTTCATTTATATTTGAGCTAGATTCAGACACAAATTCATTCTTTTGAGGTTCACTGCCTTCAAAACATAGATGTTCAAAATTATCTTTACATTCCATGAAGGTAATGATTTGATGATCATCATTGAATACTTGCCAATGATCAGCATTATTAGGAACACTTGGTCTATAGACCAGCTCAATAGTATACCTATCTCCTTTGAAATCTGAATGGGGAACTAAAAGAGTTCCTGAAATAGCAAGTGCATTAGCTCTATCATTAGACTCTCTGGGTATAGCAAAAATGTTGAAAGCATCAAAGCTTTCAATTTGATCCCAAACCAAGTTACGGTAGTGGCATAATATTTCATTCTTGGTTTGGTATAGGTTCCTCACTTGACAAAATACTAATTCAACATCCCCTTTGGCATGAAGAAACTTGATGCCTTTGACTTGAGCAACCTTCATGCCAAGCAACAAAGATTCATATTTAGTTGTATTGTTAGTGTTGCTAAATTGTAGTTTGTAAGATGAAGGAAACATATCTCCTTGAGGAGATATTAAAATAATCCCAACTCCTAAACTAGTAGAGGAATAGCTACCATCAAATTCCAAAGTCCATATCTCATCTGATATTGATTCTTCTTTAGACATTCCTTCATCAGAGATGGAGGATCCTTCTTGGTTTGTACTACAGCCTACTAATTTTTTTGCTATTCTAGTTGAATTGATTTTTGAGTTGGCCCTTTCAAGAATTATATCAGAAGTTTCATGCACTTCATCTATAGACAAAAAATAGTTACCCATACCTATGGATTCAAAAAGAATTTGAGCTTTAGGGGCTGATGTCTGGGTGACCACATATTTTGCTTCCTTTTTAGGGAGAAATCTCTTCATTACACCTTGATAGGGATCCTTACCTCATACAGATCCATGCTTAGTTCTCCTCTCACATCCTTGTAAAAATTTCATCCTAGAAAAATGCCATAGGATGCTGGGACATCAACCACCAAGACAGTCATCCTGATTCTCTTGTCTGAAAAGGTTGCAAATGCAAATTGGGCATCTTTGATTTGCCCCAGCAATGGTACTTGCTTTTTCTCCATGGAGAAACATCTTCCAAAGCTTTTGGTCAATGTGAGGACTAGAGACTTAGCTACTTTAGTAGGCATGACATTGTCAAATGCACCTAAGTCTATGATATAGTTACTCAGCTTGTGGCCATTAATTAACAGGAAAACATAGAAAGGTTCTATTTTTCTAGGAGCAACTAGGGGAGTAATGACCAAATTATTTGGAATAGGAGTGTTCTTTGGAGAATTAGTTTGTCCTATAGGGATGGTTTGGTTTTTGACATATTGGACCAAATTATTCAATTAATTAGGATTGGACTACAAATATTCAAACTCAGACATTTGTATATCTGTCTTTTTAAAATGATCGATTATGTTAAATGGCTAAATTGAACTAGGTATAGAGAAAGGTACTTCAATTTTTTGAGTTTTAGGAGGGATGGGAGGTGGGCTAGTTTGTGAATTTGAAATAGAAGGGGAAGGTGAAATTGATGTATTTGCCTTTTGGGTGATTATCGGATCCTTTGACTAAAAAGGTAGAATGGTTCCACGTTTAGCAATTGTGACTGATGGCTGTGGTTTCTCTTCTATCTTCTCTTTATCAGCCTACTAGATTGATTAGTTTTTGGACCTGGTAAACATTGCATATGATCCATCAAAAGCTTCTCCTTTGCTTTTGGATTCATCTTGATAATTCAAGAAACCAATGTGGGAGTCACCAGCTGATTATTCTTGATTGTCTTCAAGGAGATTAGCATCATTTTCTTGATTTAATTTAGGCTGGAAAGAGAATTCTGATTCTGCTTCAAGATATCTCATTGTTGAATTGGTTGGATGAGCTTTCAGGGCAAGTTTACCTTGTGGGGGAGGAAGGCAATTTTGTTGCCCTTGATTCCTGGCAGCATTGCCCTGATATGATTGATTTGGGAATGTCCTTCTATGTGAAGGAGCAGAAGACATTCATTGAGCCATTTGCTTTTTGAGAGCAAGCAACTCATTTGCCAATTTATACACCATTGGATCTGTGGTGCCTATAGATGCATATTCAAAAGATAATGAAGCTCTATTTCTCTTTGGATCTCTTCTTATCTTCCCTACTAAGATGAGATCATCTTCTACCTCAGTGGCCAACAGTTGAGCTACATCAAGATTTATTTGACCAGCACGTCTCAATAGAAAACTTACTTCAGGTAGTTGAAAATTAATGAAAAAGCATTTGAGATTCTTAGCTGTAGGCAAAGCAATTACAAGGATTCTATTCCTTAGTTTGTCAAATTTGGCTATGAAGTCCCTCATTGGTTCATGAGGCTCTTTCTTCATCTATGTAAGTTGAGCTAGAAGTGTATGCACATCTTTTACAGGTTTGAATATGGATTCAAACTTAGCTTTGAGAGTATTCCAATCTATTACTGACCAAGCTTGTAGATGATAAAACCAATCTACAGTAGTACCTTGTAGTGTCTCTACAAAAAGCCTGACTGCTACATCTTCAAATTCTACTCCAGAAGCTATGCTGAAGGCTACAATGTGTTCATCAAGATGAACTTTACCATCACCATAGAATTTGGGGAAGTTCTTCCTTGAACTGCGTGGAAGCTCATGTAGAGATGGAGTAATATTGAGAAGACCAAAAGCATTACCCTAGGGGCCTTGAACTACTATTGTAAGATTATGAAAAGGAGGGATAACAAATCTCAAAGGAGTGATTATTGGCAAAGATTTATCAACAAGAGAAGTAGATACTTTGTCTAGTAATGGAGATCTAACTTTAGTAGGAGGAAAACTCTTGGTTCGTTGGAGATGAGAAGGTGAAGGAAATAGATCAAAATCACTTTGCTGTATAAACTTAAATATAGGGTCAACAATCCCTTTAGCCCTTTGGCTTTGTGTATACCTTGAATCTGGTAGATTGTGAAACAAAAATAGAAAAGAATTGACCTTACTTTAGTTAAAGCTTGAGGCTTTAAACTGTGTGTTCTTTCCTGGTTAGTGTGAAGGTGAATGGATAGATTATAAATGGATAATGGATATACTATATCCCCAGCAGAGTCACCAAAAACTGTTGGTTAAATATTTTTTTGATCAACGTACTAATAAACAAAATAGGTCTGATCAGCCAAAGTAGGAAGATTAGTCATCCAAATGTGTAGGTTTACCACATCAAAAGGGGATTGATCTCTCCTCTCATCAAGGGGAGGTTCCCTATAGATAGGCTATGTATATATATAAATAGAAAATAATACTCAAGGGTAGGACAAACCATCCATCTCTCTTTCTTTAGAGATGATGTGTGCAAATCAAAGGAAAAACTCAAGGGAAATGACAAATAACACTCCTCTTCTTTTAGAAGTACTATTCAATAAACCACAAGAATAGTCTTGGTAGTAACAACAAAATGTAGCAAAGGATGTAATAACTAGCAAATTGAGATGTAGCACAAAGGCTTCACTTGAATTGCTCAAAAGTAATATAAGAAGGACAATGAGGGCACAAAGTCATCCCAAGGTCCTTTACACATAAATGAAAAGAAAACACACCAAAGGCAATTATGGGGGCATAAAGTCTCTTCACACTTGACTCTTCAGGACACCTTCTTGATCACTAATTCTACTTGTTGAATTAAAGGAATAGAAGATATATTAAGGAAAAAGACAAGAATATTTTCCTCAACAACAAAGATATTATAGCACAAAGTCTGAAAAACCATTTGCTTTCTTATTCTAATAACAAAATATGATAAACAAACTGAACTCAATGTCTTAGAAGTGTCTTCCAATTTGGGCAGAGTTTAATTCTGATTGTCAAAAAAGAGATCCTTTTAGAATAGAAGAGAGTTACTTATATAGAATCTTCAAGAAGGATTCAAGAATAGTAACACATCATGTTGCATTGGAATATGTTAAGAAGATAGGCTGAAACTTAGGGGCATTTTACCCATTTGATTTTATCAATGTAGAGAAATAAGTGACGCTATTAAAATTTTGCAACTTTTAATGTCTACCTGGCAATCTAATCCTACCTTCATCATTCATCCTTTTTCAGTTAATTGAACTAGGTCATGGATTCAATTTGTTATTCTATTCCTTCCTCACTTTTTGCTGGTCTTGGCCTTGAAGTTTGTGAATGTATTCGGGTCTGTAGGTTCAAAGGATCAACGGCTATTTTATGAGCTTTAAAATTGACGTTCATGTGCCCGTCACTATATTTTCAATGGCTAATTTGTTGTCTTGAATTTGATGTCTTCAGGCACGTCACCCCTTGGTCCTTCTTTGGCTTTTGTATTTTCCACTTTTCTAGAAAGAAACTACCCTTTGGGCCTTAAGAAATGATCTTTGAATGGCCTTCATGCTTCTTGTTTTACATCTTCCTGAAGGGAAGGTGACCCTTCACCTTCAAGAAGTGTCCTTTAAATTGGCAATTTAGAGTCCCTCGCAAGGGCACTTGCCCTTCGAGGTCCTTCAATGGCCTTTTCCTTAGTGGACTGTTTCTCAATTTTTCTTGCAGTCAATTCCCACAGGTATTTTCCACGGGCTTTCTCTGTGGGCAAATTCCATAGACAAATTCCCACAGACAAATTTTCTATGGAAATTTCCCATGGACAAAAAGTCTGTGGAAATTGTTCCATTTGCCATATACGTGAATTCCTTTAGGATTTACTCCTGCGACTTCTCAGAATTTTTGTCCAAAGAAATTCCTTTAGACAAAAAGTCTGAAGGAATTGTGCCTTAGACTTGCCTTAGTATTTTTTGAAAATGACCCTTCCGAAGGGTATTTTCATTGACCAAGTGTCCTCCGCAAGGGCACTTGTCCTTCAAGAAGCTCTTTGAAATTTTACATTAGATCTCTCCTTTTGAACCAAGCTATTAAACCACTCTGTTGAACCAAGGCTTTGAACTAACTATTGAACTATTTGATTGAACCTCTTAGTTGAACTAAAATGGTTCAAGCCAATGAACCCTTTGTTTGAACCAACTGTTGAACATTTTCGTTGAACCAATCGGTTGAACCTCTTCATTGAACCAATTAGTTGAACCAATATTTAAACAAAAATGGTTCAAGCTAATGGTTCAATTGAATGAACCAAAGTGATGAACTAACCATTGAACCAAAAGACATTGAACCAAGTTTTGGTTCAACGGTTCAAACAAAGCCTTGAACCGACTGACAAAACTTTTAACATTGAACCAAAGGATGAACCAAACATTGAACCTATTGTTGATGCTTGTCGATGGAGATTTTTATTTGAACCAAGGTACTAAAACAATTTTAAAACTGACCAAGTGTTAGAAACTGATTCTTTTGGTTGAACTCGCTTGTAGAAGCCTTTGAACCTATATAATTAAACCTACCTACAGAGTCCGTAGAAACCAAGTCCATAGCTTTTTATAACCTTGAAAGAGTCCATAGATTTTAACTTATAAAGCCCATTGAACTTAACCTACAAAGTCCATATATTTCCTCCTCTACCTGAGTCTATAGATTTTCTCTTCCTACTGAGTCCATAGATTCAATCTTGTAGAGTCCATAGATTTAAGCCTGCAGAGTCCGTAGATTTCTAAGAATCTTGAAAAATGAGGAATTTGAATGCCCAAGACAAATTTTGAAAAGGGAAGAGACAATTTTGGTTTGTAGGACCAAAATAGTTCAAATGTTGTCCCAAAAATGAGGGATATTTTTGGGGAATAACAAGGATAACCAAAATAAATCATTTGTAGGATACGAAACCTATCTAAGCATCTAAAATAATTTTCAATAACATAAGATTTGTATCTCCAAAGAAAGTATGGAACCCTAAGCTTTATTCATCAAGTAGAATGGTCAATAAGTAGATCTTTGTTTTCACTTCTTTGCTCTTAATTCATATCTTATGAAATGGTGGGAAATGAACTTATATATATATATATATATATATATATATATATATATATATATATAGGTGGATCTTGCCTTAAATATTCTAGGAAATGTTAGCTATACAGGGTCAATCTAATCGACCCAATGTGTTTTTAGGGATAAATCACTAGGTCTGATATAGGTCATTTGAAATGATAATAAGCTAAAAAAGTGAAAAATACCCTTAAACTATATTGGGTTAACCCAGTCGACCTTATACAACTGACTATCTAAAAGGTTGTTAAGGCAAGAAAAAGAGGGATGCAATGAGGAAAAGATTGGAATGGGTAGAAATGAGAATAATAAGCTTAGGGTAAATGGTTTTAGGAGATAAGTGTGTAGATGGAAAGTGGTGAAAGGGACAACAATCTTATGAAGCACTGATTGTCTACCCACCCCTTTCTCATTGCACCCCTTAAGGCATACACTTAGAGAGATTGAGACTTGATAGGTTCCTAAAAGATATAAAAAGTCAATAATCAATAAAAGTTTGAAAATATTATGTGTATACAACTTCTATGTTCTTTGAAGCTTAGTTTGGCTCCCCTTAAGCTAGTTGTAAGTCACTATTTTGGTGTTTTGGGCTTAAGTGAAAAATATGGAAAGAATATATCCTTGAATAGGTATTGAATATACTTATATCACCACTATGACACCTCATGAGGAAATGACAATTCAAATTTCTCCTTTGATACACAATCTTTCTCATGTGACCACACATAAGCCACCCTTATTAACAGTGACTTTAGATTTAACATTAAATTTACCTTTATCTCTCTAATTAACCTCATTTTGTCTTAAATAGTTAGTATTGTACTAATCAATTCATCCATCTTATCAATTTCTTGACCTTGGAAACAATTTAATCTTGTATAAAAAGCATGATTTTGCCTTGTTAAGCTGTAGGTACATAAGTGCTTGTATGGATCGTAGGTGTCAAAAGTCAATACACTTACCTCCATGATTCCAAAATAACATAATATACATTTATCTCATATATAATTATTTATTCAAACCCTTTGTCTCAATTACCCTCATATTCATGATTTTTACTTGAAAAAATACCCTATTATAGATGACTATTGTAGGTGGTCATTAGCTCACTTTTAGTCCTTTGTATAGACTATAGGAAGAATAGGTGACATGAGTGGTGATATAGAAAACATGATCCAAAAACATTGAAATATTTAAGGTCACCTTGAATAAAATTTAATAAGCATTCAATAACTTGATAAACATGGAGACCAATATTTGGCATTTACCTTAAAAACTATTAACTTACCTTAAAATTTGCTAATTAATGTTTTAAGTTAAGTTTTATTTATTCTAACCTATGACTTAGTCACCTTATGATCATCCTTATATATTCAATGGACCTATATCAGCTTCAATATTCATATTGACATCTCATAAACAAATTTACGAAGGCACTAAGTCCCTTAGGCGTCTCTAATTTTAGTAACACAATCCATATACAATCCTAACTATGTTATTTAGGCATTAGAGTCTTAAAATGGACTTCTTGATCTTAAGAGTGTCATTGGTCATATTGAAGACCTCATGAAAAATGGTAAATAACTTTATTCCTTTTAATCAAACTTCCTTGTCTTCATGAGTTTTCTTAGTTCTTATCCCTTGCCATCATGTATATCTAGCATGTTCATTAGGCCTACAAGTGAGATTTTGAGCTCAAGGAGCATAGTTTTAAGACCATCCATGGAATTTTATCCCAAGGTGAAGCAATAATTTATCACTTTTGTAAACTCACTCAATTTAAACTCCCCAATATCATGTTGGCCTCACTGAAATGCTCTTATACATTATAAACTCATTAGACCTATAACTGTTCATTATGAAAGGCCCTATCTCACTTTAGATACCTAAATGAAAACCTTATTCAAGGTGAAGATACCCAAAAAAATTTCTTGGATGAAGGAGGTGTATTTTACCTAAAAAATGATATTGAAAAATATTCAGAATGAATGCACTCAACTTACATATCAATCATGCTTGAAAACTGCCCAATCTTAAGTTCAAGTCAAGAACCCAATTTATTGTCAAAATATTCATTATAAATGAAAATTTTATGATGTTTCCATCATTAGAAATGTCCTATTTTATCCTAAAATCAACCCCCTAAAACTATTGTTATCCATCAGGCTCTGAAGTGAAGAGACAAAGACGAACCTAGACCCTATTGGGATGACTAGGTAATAGTGACCCCCTTACACTCTTAATTATTGTTCATAAATATGTGGGAATTAATATGAAAACCAATGACACTAAATTGAATTAAATTAGGGTTGCTATCATTTATGAATAGCTTTGGACCTGATTCTATCGCTTGCCTATACTAAGCAAAAATCGATGGCCTTTGTAGAGAATATGGGAGATAAGTTAGTTTTATTTAGTTTAACACCTATAACTTCCTCCAAAATATTTATTTTACCTTATAATAGATATATGATGTCTTTTAAGATGACTTAAATTCAATGTTACCTTGGATAACTTTATGTATAGCCTCAAAACACGCCTTTTGGCACTAAAACTACTAGAATCACCTGAGAAGCCTAATGAAACTACTAAAAAATGTATCCATTATACCTTTTCATGCTTATAAAAGTACACCATGACACGAAAAATAAATTTTCAAGTGGCAGGCGTGAGAGTTTGACTTGTGAGGTCAAACTTGTCAATATTTTGGTGACTTAGATGGAAAGCATGCCTATTATACTTATGAACCAGAACATTGACATCTCTTTTAGACTCATAAAATCACTCTTAAATTCTAAAACAATCATGATTAGACCTTGACCAATTAACATAACTCTTGACTCAAGATAAGATAGTTGCATTACTCCTCAAAGATAGGAAAAGAAAGGACAAGGGAAAAAAACTAGGATAACAAAACACATGTGCTATTTGAACACTTATTAAAAATAAAACATAATAAAACTAATGTGATAGATAAACTTGGAGGAAAGCTAAGATAACCAAAATTAACCCATAAATAGTCTCCTTCATGATTAAAAGGAAGGATTTCTAGGTCACTTACTTGATAAGGTATGTAATGGTGTATGAATTCACATTTGATTGAATTCTTACTTGGCTAAACCTTTTTATCGAATGAAAATACATTTGACATACCTTATAATAGGTTTAAATCAGCAAATATATCTCCAATGAACACATACTAGTCTTGGGCTTCATCCTCTACCTTTTATAGTTTCTCTTCTTTGGCAATAATCTCTAATATGGCTAGATATTGGTTTGTAAGGACAATTGCATCATGAAATTCATATGAATGATTAGTGGAGCCTATCTATACCTTAGTGTCATATTGAATACTCAAATTATACATCATTGTCTCCAAAAGTGAGATTTTGTTATTCCTTGAGAAATTGTGGCCAATAGAGATCCTCACTATCTTCCAAGAGTACATCAAGGTATATAAATGAGGTGAGAGGATGATAACCCATGTTGAGAATGTAAAAAAAATCATAATATAGTGAGTCTAACTATTTAAAAGATAGATTATAAACACTATCTCTCTCAATCTTGTTGATTTTTTCATTAAAATTGCCTCCTATTACCTTACTCAACTCATAATCACTTGGGATAAGTAAGTATCCTAACTCCAAAGCTTCAAATAAGTCTCCACTATGATCTTGACTAATAAAAGGGATATAAAATCAAGGATTTATCTTATATTATTCATGGTCAAACATATAAAAATGAAACTCATGACATAAGTCAAAATCGCCTTCATCATCTATTGAAACTTCTTCATCTAGTTTGAAAGATAAAATGCCTTTGATCTTACCAAGGGGAGTATCAATAAATATTTATTCTTCATGCATTATTTCCTAATATTCAGAACACTCTCCTTGAAAATCACTTGAAACTATATATTCATTTATCCTCAATATAATATGATCCTCTTCAAGAAGGGAGATGGTGGGAGGGCAATGAATAAGCTCATGAGTTTTCTTGGGGATCAAGGGAGTAGTTTTGTAATTTTAGGTCTTGGGAATGGAAGATTATTATAGGAATGCTTGGAGAGAGAGTAATTTGAGTTGTACTATGAGTGTTTCATCATTCTCAATAACCATTTCAACCTTATTGTTGTCTTTTTGAGGTTCTATCTCAGCTATAACTTGATTTCTATCCTTATCAACTAAAACTATTTCTTGTCTTAAGAGCCTTCTTGGAGGTTCTTCCAACATGGAATAACTTTATGTTCTTGAGGAAGGGGAAATATGGATTAAATAGGCACAAGGTATTATTTGGGATAAAAATCTGAATCTTTATTCTCTTCCTCTTATTTCTCCCAAGAAATAACTACTTGGTTCCAAGGTAGGACTTTAAAATTAGTAGGTTCACTTGGAGGTTGCATTGAATATATTTGAGGCTCCATTTGAGATTGGTTAAAAACTTAATGAGGACAAGAAAAATAAGAGGGATGATATGGTAAATAAGAGGGTTATTGAAGATTGATGCAAGAAGATTCATCCATAAGACTTGACATGGTATAACTAGAAATCTTATCCCAAGAAGGCCTCCAAGATTGAATAAGATTGTTTTCCTAAGGAAGGGTATGTGTAGATAGAAGGAAACTTAGAATAAAAAAAGTTTGGCCAAGGGTAGGAAGAGATGGATGAGGTTGTTTGGGTTAGAGTTCTTAATTATCCCACCTCACTAACATGTCTACCTAGCATTAGATCATGGTTCTCATTTCATACAACTCATAAGTCATGACATATTGATTTTTCTCTCCAACTATTGCCTACCTACTTTTCAACATCTACATTACTTTCCTCATCTTCTCTATGAGCTAAAAATGAATCACATCTAACCCTCTATCCCATACTCTCATCACCCCTTTAGACATTAGCATATTTTTCTTGAATTCCAAAAAGGATATGGTAGGGAAAACATGATTCTATGTTAGGGATGGAGTAGGAAGAGGTGAGTATGAATACTATAAGTATTTATAAGGCTACTAAGGAATATAGTCAGGGTCATAGTGAGGCTAATAAGGGTCACTATAAAGATGATATGAATCATCATACTCTTGATAAGAGTGATCATAGGATTGATAATACTCTTGGTAAGGTTTATTAGGATCATAACAAGGTTCATATGGATGACAAGGATGGTATTATTCATCATAAGGCTAAGAAGGAAGTATAACATAGGAATTATCCTCATATACAACCATCAAACTTCATGAAGATAGTGAAATAAAAGCACAACTTACTTGAACTAATGTTTGAGTTGTTAGAACCAAATGATATAATTTAAATATTCCATTGATGTTTTGAATACCTATAAAATTTGATCAGTATAATATAAACACCAACAATCCTTCCACTAATTTGGAATTATGTCCCACCAGGTATGCCAAAAAAATTTATCTACAATACTTACACCTTTATGAAGGTAGCTTCAAGAATTCATAGTTTGAAGTAACATGGAGACAATCCTAAGATGTGGGTGGCCAATATATGTATTTAATCTCTAGATTATAATGTCTAGCTCCCCTTGATGTATTAGTTAGGATATCTACTCTACACTACCATCTATAAGGGAAACGAGAAGAAGGTAAACTGAAATGAAAACCTATCTAGCTGAGGTGATACACAAAAATGTGTCCTTAAATTTTATGATATGAAATAATAAGGATTAATAAAGACATGTAATTTATTTCACTTCTCAAATGATAGTCTCCAAACATTAACATTTCACTTAGACGCTTGGCTTGATGTGTGATCTTATGCAACTAATCAATAGGTCTCTCAAAGAAACTAAGGAAAGCTTGTACTTGCCATATATAAAATATTTTTAAATAAAAATATTCAACCTATAAGTATGATATAACACCAAAAAATATGTAAAGAGGAGAGGATAAAATAGAAGGAAACATACACTATCACTGTCATTCATCATCTAACCATTAGTATACACTAGTCATAAGATTTGAGGAAGCCAAAATTTAGTTGTATTCATTGAAAAGAGGCAAGTAAAAGTTTTTTATAATAATTTAATTGCCAAATCTTAGGTTAAATATTATTTTCAATTCCAAAAATATGATTACATGTAGAGAGAATGAGAAAGGAGAGAGAAAGAGACAAGGCAACCAAAAACTAGGAAATGTGACCTCTACTTAGTATTTCTCAACTCCAACATATTATTACTTGATTATTTATTTCATATAATCATTATATGGGTGATATAGGACTTTAATTAAGGCTCTAATAATTCAATATCATTCATTTATAATGGTTGACCAACACAAGTGCCTACATCCTTGCTTGCACACTCTATATTCTTAGTTGTTTGACTTCCTTGATGAATAAGTCTCCTTATTTGAAAATAGGTCATCATATATTGATAAATTTATCATTTTAAACCTTATAATAATCCATTAATTAGGTATTTACACGTTAAAATGGATATTAGAAGACTCCTTGAGGCGTCTTTGACTTTGTCTCCTTGACTACGTGTTTAAAGGAAAGAGGGTCTTGTTAGGATTCCTTGAGACATTTTAAAGCTTTTAGAGCTTATTTTTAGATTAAATTAACTTATTAATACTTTATTAATCTCAATATTGAGAGATATACATCAATAAATCCTTTGGAAATATTTCAATGCATCAATTTAGTATATGGATCACTTGACTCCTTCATGGGCAAAGAGGCATATGAGAGAGAAAGATGGGTTTTAATTTGAATAAGGAAAAATAACTACATGTAATTATTATAATCATGAATTAATACCTGAAACAAGGTATTTTTAACCATCAACTATCCCAAAAGATGCAATTTTACTCCTATACCATGCTTTTTCATTCATTGCGTGTAGACCTAAAAACTAGTAAAGCTCCTTGTACAAAAGAATGTAAAGATCACCTTGGAAAAATGGGAAAATTTTTTAGTACCTTATATATCCTTAAAAATACATACAAAATTTCATGATCCAAATCCAAAAGTGTAAGTACTCCTTTTCTATCATTTCTCTCTCCAATTAGGCCTCCTAGGCCTAGAAAGAGAAATTTGGCCCAAATGACCACCCACATGTGTGAAATTCACCAAAAGTATTTTATTAACTTTAAATTAAATAATACCATTATCAATGCCAAATTTCAATTTCTATAACATCTTTTAGATAGGTAAACCATGAAATGGTCATTTGCAAGCCTATATAGTTTTGTGCACTTGAGGGGTAGTTTGAGATACTTTTCAAGAAAATTTCATGTTTTTATTATTTAGTGTTAATTTATAAAACATTTATAACCCTTAAAAATATAAATAATTTATATTTAAGTACTTTATAGCATTCTCAAACCTTCGTCATTGATTTTGAGATTACAAAATTGAGATTTTCTCACCTATTGAGCTAATGGCAAACTTGCAGGAGTTGTGTAACTTTTTGAGAGAGCTATAAAATAAATTTGATGATGATTAAATATATTTTAAGTCCAAATAAGCATATTAAAATGGTTTTATTTTCACTAGAGTATCTAAACCTTCACAAACAAGCTAAAAACTACTTTTGTGCATTTTACCATATGGTATTATACCTACACTTGTGGAAGAACACATGGAAATGAAGATATGGAGAGTTGAGAACATGGTAAATATAATTTTTAATTTAAATTATTGATTTTTAAGGCATAAACTTTCATATCTCCACATCAAGTCAATTGAAGGGTTTTAGGAGGGTCTAAATTCTTAATAATGGTTCATAAAGGACAAGGGGTCCTTTCCAAAAAAAATGCCAAGAATTTTTGGCATGGGGATCCTTATAAAAAATATTATAATATTTAGTTCCCATATAAAAATTCATGTAATTTATGATCAAACAAATTTACCTCTTCAAGCTCTTTCTCAAGCAAAACAAGGTTCTATCACCTTTTGATGATTGTTCTTAAGGATGGGGGAATTAATAGGACAACCAATGCCACTAACTTAAAGCTCATTAAGGTCCCTACCATTGACCAATATATTTGGAATTTATGGACTTTTAGAGTTACCAATGATTTCTATATGGTAGATAATTCTATTTTATTCATTCTAACACCTTAAACTTCCTTTGAACTATTGATTTGACCTTGATATGGATAAATAAGGTCCTAAAGATGATTGAAAGTCAATTATACATTGGAGAACTATATGAATAGACTAAAAATAGGCATTTCTAGATAAAATTTATAGAATCAATTGAGAATCTTGATGATATTTTTTTAAAATGTATCCATTATACATTTTCATGCTTGAACAAGTACACCATGACATGACAAGCAAAGATTCAAGTGGTAGGGGTGATAGTTTGACTTGTGAGGTCAAATTTATCAACATTGACTTATTCATTAAATTATTAAAAAAACCCATTACACATCTTAGGATTAATTATTTTTCCTTAGAACCCCTACAATTAAACTTGTCATATTCTATCTTCACCTTCATGATAGGTGAAAGGGTTGATTTGTAGATGTAAAAAATTTCACTGTCAACAAGTGTCAACATTATAGAGTTTCAAATTAGTACATTTTTTATATATCTTATTTTTTTAGGCATAGAATAGGTGATGTTTTTTCTCCTTATATATTTAGCCTTGATGTTATTTTTTTGGTGTGTTTGAAAAATTTAAATTGAATAAAAAAAATATTCCTCCTCTGAACTCTCAAGATGGTGATAGCTACCATCTCTCTAATGGATTATAAGTTATCACTAATTTAAGGGGTAAGGTTTACCATCCTATAATGTCAAAATAATGTAACCAAAATACCACTCTTAAAACCTTTCCACCTCCCACATCCCCTCTAGATGGTGTGTATATGCATATTCAACTTGAAGTACATAGGTTTTGTGCTTGTGAAACCCTTAAGGATAAAATTATCATTATGGAGAAGAGTTAAAAAATAAAAATAAGTATTTTAGTTCAGAGATTAAATCATTGAAAAATCAAGTAACATACATGAAAAATAAAAAATATTCTAATGTTAATCATGTGTTTGTATCTTCATCTAGAAATATTGTGCCTAAAAAGGTTTCATATAAAAAAATAAACTAAATAACAATTTCTCTAAAACTAATGATCTAAAAAGTGAACATATCGCTAATAAGAGTCCAAGTGAAACCTTAAGAGAAATGTTTCAAAATAAAGTGATCAAATTACCTCCTATACATTCTTTTAAAAGATGAACATCATATTGTGCATATCATATAATTCATGAGTATTATACTAGTTTATTTTAAAATGAAAATTAAAATAAAAAGTGGTGATAGTGGAGATACTATAATAGATAAATCAATAAATCCACCCATCCACCTTATGAGTACATCTCTAAAAGAACAAGTGCAAAAAGAACAAATATTGATACCAAAAGATAACTTAGAGCAAGAAAATATTAAAAAGGCAAATCAAGAACAAGAAATTTTAAAAAAATATCCAAATTCAAAAGGGCACAAAATGAAAATTTAAAATTATAAAACAAATGTATTTCAAAGGCAATGTTACAAAAAGAGTGAGAATATAAGTTGCAAAATCAAACTCAAGATAAGATTAAAAAAACATTATAAAAAGAGGGTTTATAACAAAAGAGTTTTCAAAGCAAGACATGCCTAAAAAATCAAAGGATATAAATATGGTTGCTAAAGATCCAAACATCATACCTATTTCATGCATATAGGAATAAAAAGTTAAGGTCAATACTATAAAGCCTATGCTTTCATTATCAAATGAGGAATTCAAGGTGAAAATTACATATTTTCATTGTGTTTAATAAAATATACATAAATATTCTCTAGCCCATAATGAGAAGCAACATTTTGACATTGATAAACATACTAAAAAAAATTACAAGAAGGAAACTCCAATCTATGGTGGAACTAGTTTTTTCATACACAATTACTCAAAATGATATATCAAAAGTTCAAGAACAATCTAATAAGTTACATCTATCTTATGGTAATGATTAAATTGATGATTATGATCTTAATAATAGAGAATATTGGTATGATCCTAAAGATATTAATTATGAAATATATGAATATGACACACATTATACATGGCCTTCATAAAGGCATACCCTTGATGAAATCATATTCTAGTAGAGAATTTAATTGTACATATATTATTTCATTATCCTTCCAAATATTCCCGAAAATTCCAAAAAAAATTAAATATTTAAGAAAATACAAAAACATTCAAGTAAATAAAAAGTACAAAAATATTTAACATTTCACATGTTTACTAGTCATTATCACTCTAAATTACACCCTTAATAAGGTTTTTCAATATTTATTATTTATATGATAGCATGTAATGACGTGTAGGTTGTGGGTAGCCTAATTAATGAAGTGAATCTCTAGATTAAGGCTGGCTCCCTTGGTGTATCACCTTGAAAATACTACTAAACTTATTGCTTTCTATGAAAAGGGAGAGAGAAAACAAAAAAAAAGTAAATGGGAGGTGATGCAACAAAAATTAAAACTCTCCACTTGGATATATTACACTAAGAACATTAATTAGTACTAAAACCTATTGCACTAACTGAATATGAATCTCCAAGTTTAAGTGTTTCAATATGAAGGTAATGGTCAAGACACTAACCAAGAGAGGTGATCAAGAGGTATCTTAAGGGACACTAATGAAGTATTATCTACATTTAAACATTATAAGACCATATAAAACTCTTCATATGACTTATTAGGATGAATAAAAACTTAGAAAAAGGTGATAAGATATAAAAAATGAAAGGAATCTACAAACTATCAGTAACATTCATCAACCACCATGAGAATACACTAGTTATAGCATTAAAAAGGCTAAAAATCAATATGTATTCACTTCAAAGGAAAAGTACAAGTGTTTTTTTAATTAGGATTCACCATACTTAGGTTGAGGATCCTTATATTGCCAAAAAAGGTAGAATATATAGGATAAGATGAGAAAGAGAGAAGTTAGATGTTCCAAGAGTCAAGATGGTTGAAAGAAAATCATGAAACCTATTACATATGATAAAAGAAGTGATAAACTACTCTAAGATTCTTTTCAACATGTGTCAATTTTTATTGATAATATTCTTCATCCCTTGAAACTACCACCTCTTTCTATAGATTTAGGGAGTTATGAGTCCACTTATAGTTGTTGTAGAAAAGGGGTCAATTCATCAAGTTAGGCACTCATTAGATTGTCCAAGTCATTTCTTGACTCATTAAAACTAGGAGAAAACATGGGATACTCCCATAGTACTCAACACTTAACAATCAACTGCACTAACATCAATTCACATAAGTAAAAATCCTTATGCACTCACCTAAGGTACAACAAAGAAAGAATTGAGGCCTACATTGGGCTAGTTGTGTCATGGCACATGATTTCACTTAAGGGACTTCATCATTTCAACATAGGCTTTGGTAGATTCATTAGATCAAACCTTTTTTGGGCTAATTATCATGGTATATAGGCGCAATACTTATTTTTGGTGACTTATTTTTGTCACAGGGGCGTAAGCCTATATCGAGTGGTTTTATAGTCTCAAGGGTGTAAGCCTTTGTTTCACTAAGTTTATCATCATTCGGGCACTTTAGGGGTCAAGGAACTACTATCACTTCAATTATTCATACCTAGGATAACACATTCAAGAAAAGGAATGCTTGGCACATGACCATTTCCACACTTAGGCTATTCCAACAAGATACACTGACTTCATCAGTTAATATAGAGATGCCATTAATGACATAGATGATAAGCTTACAAATAACCTTCTTAACATTAATATAATGAGATTAACACATTATAACTAGTACATTCATTGATAATTTAAATAAGAAAGTGAAAGGCATTTAAAATAGAATCACCATGTTTATTACAACCATTCTTTTTCATTAATCAAAGCTCAAAGAAAATAGAGTATATAGTTCATTATGACAAGAACATAGTAAAACCTATCTTATGTTACTTAACTACCTAGAGGGTCATAGGTGAGCTTGGGTGAATATAATTTCATCCTTAATGGCATACATACTACTTCTCATGCTAATGTAATACATTATATCTATAACTAATTATATAGAGCTTCACTACATCCAATTCACATCTCTTTATTCACTGGTTTAAGCTTGTTTTATAACACACAAGAGTATCTCTTTTCCAAGGTGAAGAGTGCATGTTAAGTCATAAGTTGGATAATTTATTGATAATTATACTAGATCCATCATGTTTAACCCTTTACACTATGATGACCATGTTTTTCCACTCTTAGAAGATGCCCTAAAGATATAAGTGTCAATTAACCACCTACTAACTAGCATAAGCTGTGCATTGATCCCTCCAACTAGTACCAAGATACCAAAATAGAAATTATGCTAGGTGATTTCCTCATGCTAAGATGTATTTTAAGTTAGCTAAAATCCTATACTTAATGAAATATAGGCCCAACATTATCCCATATAAAATTTCTAGTCCATCCTCAGACTAGGCTATTAAAGCCTTAGATGCATAGAATTTGGGCATGCTCTCTCTTATCTCAACATTGAATTCCTCAAATCCCTTGATAGATAGATTAATTTACTTAAAAATACTATCTATTTATATGGTGGTAGAATTAAATGTGAGCACATAAATTTTGTCTAATTCCTTTCTAAAGGCCTCTAGCCTTTTTTTATCCTTTATCACTCCTTTGTCTAGGATTGATCATTAGTCAAAGGCCTTAGTCCACAAGGCACAAAAGAGTTCTTCCATGTTTTATTCCTAGTCCTTGATCTGGGTGCTTAGTGTATTTACCTTCCCCTTTATTTTCACACACTTTGATCTACTCATAGAGTGCACCTACAGATCAACTCCTCCTTTTCCCCTTTTTCCTATTTGAGGTATGCATCTATGACTGATGCTTAGTTAGAAAAGCTACATAAGATGACATTAAATGTATTTGTACCTTATTATAGATTTATGAAGAGGTCTTAAACCTCTTCAATCTTAGCATCAAGATCCTTTTGTATCATGGTGTAGGTATCTTCTTATTTTTCTTCTAGTACCAGCTCTAATTTCTTCCTTGAGATCATTTACTCCAATAACACATAGATATTATCAACCTCGAAGAGGTTGGATGTATCAACGATAACCAAGAAGGAAGGTTCAGTCATCTCTATGCTCTCCCATAGCTACTACATCTTAAACTTCATGGCCTATACCTCATATTTAACATCCTTATAAAGTTTATTCCATTTCTTTGCTCTACCATCATTGATAATTTTCTTAGGCATGACCTCTGTGGCCATCTGGATAAGTGCATTCCTAGAAAAAAAGTGTTCATGGTGTAAGGGTTTATGATGAGGGAGTCATGCCCCTCTTTAGTTTCATCTATACCCAATATGGCCTTTCAAGTCACCTCAAAGTGAGGCTCATCAATGTAGCTATCAAATAAAAATTCAAGTGTTTCCACATCCTATCTATGATAGATTTAGGGGGAATGAATTCAAACATATAGAAATCATCCTTTATCCACCCATTATGCACTTTTTCTTGAATGCTCAACTCCTCACCTTCTTCCTCAATAAATCCAACTCTATTTTCTCTTCTTCCTGCTCAATGGTGCCACCAATTTCTTTGATGCTTTCCTTTGAGGACTCATCTTCTTATTTTACAAGGGGTTCATATTCAGACATTTCCCCTTTGTCCACTTCTTCCTGGGATTATTATCACTTACCTCTATGTGTATTTCCTTAGCACCAGCTTTGCCTTTATTCCTATTTTTACTAGGATTTCTCATCACTCTTTGGTTGTTATTTGTCTAAGGCACCAACATTGCCTTCCATTTCTTTAGGCATCCCTTTACTACTTGGGCATGCCTATTATGAATCTTCATATTCTATCCTAGTGGGGAACTAGGCACCTTCTTAGTTTTAGCAATAACTGGTTCTAAACTTGTGGAAACCTTCTTCATCTTCTTTATTATCTTAGTCTTTTCTTCTTTGGCCTTCTCCTTCTCAGCCTTATCCTTATTAATATCTACTTGAGTCATGCCATCTTACATATAGGCATTCTTTCTCTTCTCTAATTCTAGTGCCACATTGATTTCTTCCTTGTTATGGTCTATTTTCTTTTACAAACTTCTCTTTTACTCCTCAATTTATGGAGGCTATGTGGCGGGATATATGGATTAGGCACTAGATATCTTCTTTTTCTCTTTAAGTATGGTGGTAGTGCTACCTTAGAAGTCATTTTAAACATCCCCAATGTTGAGATCCTATCCCACTTCTTCTTGCATAATGTAAGTTTTTTCCCTTCTTCTACCTCTTCCTCCATCTCTTCCTCCCTTCCATGCATATGGGCCTCTTTTACCTAAGTTACTATAGGGATTGCAATGGGTCCTTTATAATTTTTCTTCTTCTTCTTGCTAGAGGAAGTAGTCCCTAGTGTAAAGGATAGACACTTCTTAGTTGGATCTTGAGGTGTTTCTTGTTCACCAGAGTCAACCCTCAATCTACTTCACTCCTAAATATCCTCAAGTGTCTCCCCTTTTTATTTTGTGGAGATTTATACTATGTTGTTGGCATTGGATTCCCTTCATCATCAATCTAGAGGGGGTGATCATCATATTTTACAAGGTCTATGCCCTCCTTTGTGGCTTCTTCTCACAATACAACATGAATATTCACCCATTTATAGCTTCCCTCTAGAAGGGATGAAGGTCCATATGGTTGGATTCATCCTCCTCATCCTACATTGATTTTTATCTTGGGCACACATACCAGTGCCTCAAATTATTCCTTTCTAGATCTATAGCCTTCACTAGGATATCTAGTTGTAATGCATTAGGAATTATCCTTAGTGTCTCTTTATAATATTTTGTATAGAATGTGTAAGGAAGTTTGAGCTAGTCAGATGATCACTACACAAAAATGTTTCATGATGGTGAAGGTAATTATGCCAAACATGTGTAAAGAGAGATCCTATAGGATGTGTTATTCTATCCCAAATGCCTCAATGTACTAATCACACCGCCCTAACACCCATGTCTTATATTTTTGGGAGGAGGGTAGGAAGGTAAAGTCTTGGTACTTCAGTTTTGAGGAGTCCTTGTGCACTAAGAAAACCCAAAGATTATTTTCATTTCCATCATGCACACTAATCTCTTCCATCACTATCAATATTATCATAGACCCCCAATTGAAGGTATCTCATGCCTTGTGACACTCTAGTAAATTATTCACCATTTCTTCAGTATTGAATTTAGCAATGTTAAACTTGAACCCTTGTGTCATGTGGTGGGTGATGCACAAGTAGGTATTACTAATGTCTTTCCACCATCCACAAGGGAAACATTTAGAGCTCACAAGGCATGTTTTAACCCTCATATCAAGGTACTTTATGCCATTGATTAGGAATTCAAAGCCTACCTTATAATAACCAAGGAGTTTTACAACCTTCTTCACCTTAGTGTTGTCCTCCATAATTAGCTAGATGTCTACACCTAATCTTGGGAGCCTAATGATTATGTTGATGAATCATGTTGATATTTGCATGTGCCTCCATATGAATTATAAGTGATACCTATAGATTCATGAGAGGAGGAATTTCATGTGTTCTTTTGGCTTACCAAAACATGGAAACTCATGTAGTTGGGTTATGTTAGTGGTTGCAAGCTTGTCTTGAATGAAGATGTCAAATAACATCATGCCCACCTACATAGTTGCTCCTACATCAACCACCCAATATTTGAAGATATATGATACATTTAGTGACATGTGATAGTTGCATTAATTAAGCTTAAAGGTTTATGAAGAAGACACTCAAGTCTCCCCCACTAAGACCTTAGGGGGAACTACATTTATCTATATGAAATCTTCATGAGTACCTCACAGTTAATCTCAGTTGTGCTAACTCCTTCAAATTATTACACCTTATTCTTCATAGTGGTTATTTATTCTACCATCCATGCCTTTTTGTCATCCTTTTACACATGTGGTAGACTAGAACTCAATCATTTATTTTCCATTTTGAACTGGTTAGTGTTGAAGCATAACATATTGATCTTGTTGAAGCATGTAATGTTTCTTCACACTTCCTAATAGTTGTGGGTTCTATAATTATGACTTTAGATCTTGAGATTAATTCACCATTAATGGTACCCTCAATTCCATCTAAGTTTATTTTGCCCTTTTATCTCACAATTCATTCCCTACATGCCTCTATTCCAATATCAATATGAATGCAATCTCTTTTTCTATCTAATCATTCTCATTTGGTAGCTATGGGTACTTCGATTTATCTATGGTAGCATTTTCTTGCTTTGAATCTGGTTCAACACTAGTTCTACTTTGTACTTGAGTTAACTTTTTCTTAAGGTTTGTAACCTATCCCAATGCATTGTTAGCCTCTTTATACCTTAAATTTAGCTACCCCATTAATTGTTGGTGAGTAATGGCATGGAAAAACATGGATTTATTGAAATCCACTAAACCCATGAAAATCCATCACCATGTTTGCATTTATTGTAGATATTTGTGCCTCTACTATCATAGTCATTAAATTATCTTAATAGATTATTCATTGAAGTGATAGGTGATTCAAATAGTCACTTCTCATCTACCATTGGGTGGATGCCAATTTGTCTTGACTATCTTCCTCTTATGCTTCATTCACTTTGGCATGACCATCACCCTTATTATGGAAACCTAGGCACAACACTTCACATGTGCATGATTCATCTTCCTTAGTTCCATCTTATCTAATTATTATGTTTCTTTTCAAGTGTACGTAGATTCCCTAGTCAATTTATTATGTTTTTCATCTCTTACATTGCCTTGACCTACCCGTACAACATTACCATGTTGGTCCTCCATCTCCATTCTCCATGTTTTTCTTGGTTTTTTATGTACTAGAATCTTATGTTCCTCCTTTTTATCTCTTGGACACTAGTATCCTATACATCTCCCTTTGTCACTTGGTACTCATATTTTTCCAATTTTGGTAAACTCCATGCACCTAAAAAATTAAGTGTCTAACCTCAAGAGAATATAAAGCAACCATGCTTGACTCACCTAATTGAAGTTATGCATGGAAGTGACATAAGAGTTCTCCTATGGGCCTAGAAGTGCCTCACTTATTCACTCAACATGAAAAACAACATAAAATAGAAGGAAACATGTGGCTTGTGTCAATATTTATTTTGGTTAGCACAACATAACCAACTTGTGATGAGAAAGTCAATGTTTAATGGTGTAAGTGCCATCCTATTATCTATAAGGATTCAATCGATTGCGATTGAAATTCTTAGGGAGTATTTCACCCATTAATGTATATAACTTGCATGTGCCAATATTTAATATGATATAGATGACATAAGGGCTGATCCACCTTATTTTCAACTTTTTAGGTTACTTAAGGTACTTGGAGTCATAGATCAGGACCAATGTTCCTTTAGTAAGTACCTTGTGCCTAATATGCTTTTCATGCTAGAACTTATAGTGTACCTTCTCTATCTATTAGCTCTATCTTACTTCAAGTCTTATAACCATGTTCTCAAAGATTCTTGGTCATTAAAATGAAAAATATGCATAATGCATAATGAGGCCACCATAAAATCCATTGGTAAGACATCCTTTGTGCCAAACACTAGTTGGAGTGGTATAAACTTGATTAGGTTCTTGTATGTCATGTGATAGGCCCATAATACTACTGATAATTTATCATCCCAATATTTATGGCCAACATCACATATATTTGTGAGGAATGTTCCTAGTTTATTGTTGAATGCCTCAACAGTGCCATTTTCTTGGGTATGGTAATTCATTATCTTATGGTGTGCCACCATATATTAAATCATCAATATCTGTATAATATCATTGATGAAGTTCATTCCTCTATCACTAGTTAGATTAAGTGGGTAGTCATAGTAATTAATAATGGTCTCCCATATAAACCTTGTTATGATGGTGGTTATGTAGTCTTTGGTTGGCACTACCTTAGTCCACTTGGTGAGATTATCAATGGCCACTAGAATGTATCACGTGCTTGTGTGCATCGTAGCAGGAATAATCATCCCAAAAAAATAAATGGCCTATTTTTTGAATGGAAATTGGACAAGAATGGGAATGAGAGGCATCTCATCCCAATGGTTGAGATTTTCTATACATTGGAAGATGTCACATGCCTTAGTTCAATATTTTACATCTTAAAATATACTTAGCCACTACAAGCTTGATTATAACACCTTGCACATTCTAGTGTCTCCAATGTAATGGCATCCTAGTGTCCCCTCATACTCCTCTTAATGTACAAATCCCTTTCATGTTATAATACACATTGACATAAGACTTCATCATGGCTCAATTTATACAGTTCCCTACTAATGAGATGAAAGGGGGTGGCGTGAACTGTGATCTACTTCTTTTCTTTAGTTGTCATAGTCTAGGGCACAAACCTAGATGTCAAGAAATAGGTAATATCCACCAAGTATTTGAGGATTTGATGAACTATATAGAGTTGTGCATCTATAATATAATCCTCAATAAGCACTACCACATCACCAAAGTTAATGCAAGACAAATGGCTTGGGCTCACATTCTATTTTCCAAGCTTCACTACAATTGAGAACTAGAATTATTGAAACAAAACTACACATCTAAAAATGCACCCATAGAGAATGAGCTTGTTTACAAGGTACTTAATCACCTCATGATTAGTGATTAATATCAATAGAATCAAAAATAAGTATTTGCTAAACATATGTAAGGTGTAGACCATGGAAAGCACCTCGCACTTAGTTATTGTATAGTTCTACTCTAATTGGGTCAATTTTATACTTGTAAAGTTGATGGGATGATTCATCTTACCTTCACTGGGTTGTGATAACATGGTTCCAATTGTAGAGATATATGCATCAACATAGATGTGGAATGAATTCATCTAGTTAGGAAATTACAGTATTAGAACACTAGATAATTTGAGCTTCAAAGTTTCAAAGGCATATTCTTTCACTACACTCTAATAGAATAGGCCATCCTTGTGCAAGAGCTCCACTAGCATCACCACAATATTTTCATATCTCCTTATGAACTTTATATATTATCTTTAATGGTTAAGAAAGGCCTAAACATATTTTTATGTTGATGGGGTCTAAAGCTTTAGGATAATCATAATCTTTATGGGGTTGATGAACAAACCATATTTATAGATGATGTGCCTGAGCAAGGTGACAAATGATGTTATGAAGATGAAACTATTGAGGTTTAAGGATATATGCAACTATCAACATGTATTAAACATGAGGTGCAAGTTTTCTTAATTGTCCTTCACTAGCCCATACATAGTTTAGTTATCTAAGTACACTTTGAGGAACTTATGAATGAAATACTTAAATGCAGTGATCACCAATTTAGAGAATATAGGTGGCACATTATTGAGTCCAAAAGGCATCATGTTGTATGTAAAAAAAACCCATTCTATCACAAATGTTATTTAAGGCTTGTCCTCCTCTTTAATCTGGACTTGATGGTATCTTAAGAACCCATCAATGAAAGTGTATATTTTGTAGCCTATGATGTCATCTAAGACTTCATCTATGAATGGAGTCAGGAAAGAGTCAATGATGTAGGTGGCATTGAATAGTATATAATTAGTTCAAATATAAGGGACCCATCGTTATTGATGTTAATAACCATGGGGCTCACCCATTCAAATTCTTTCATAGGGTAGATGATGCCTGCAACTAGCATAACATCAATCTCCATTTTGACCTTGGCATCGAGATTGGGGTTCATTTTGTAAGGGTGATTTTTTATAGGTCTCATGCCATCAACTAAATTTATTTTTATATTCCTAAGGGATGGGTGGGTGCCCTTAAAATCTTAATAATTTTGAGGGAAAAATTATTGGAACTCTTTTAGGGGATCCAAAATTCATGACAGCTCTACATCAAACCAATATGCATCTAGAGTAACCATCTTTCGTTCCCCTTATGAGTTGATGTCTACCTTTTTATTTTTGAGTAGTGTATAGTAGGGTTTATTCATTTCTTATTTTGAATCCTTAACTTGACTACTACCCTCATTTGTTTATATATGAATATGAGTAAGGTCTTATTTATCGAGGGTGATAACCTACAACTTGACACACTAGCTTCTTTTTTCCTATAAAGTTTTTCAAGTTACATGCCTTCCATATTTCATCATCCTCATCACTTGAATCACTATTGAGAAATTGATCTTAAAATAATTTTGGGAGTGCCAAACCCTTTTCTTTGAATATGTCTTTTAGGTGCTCCTCTAAGATTGAAGTGTCTTCAAACACTACCCTATGAACTATTTTTAATGGCTCAATCAATTACAAGTTTTGTCAAGAAAAGGAGGTGGTGTGCATGAACCACTCCTTAAGTGAATGTTAATTTTCCATTTTATGGTACATCTCATTAACTATGTACCTTTCTCATGACCATGTCTTCAAGGTCTTATAGAAAGCATACACCCATAGGTTATTTAGGGCATTCTCACCATAGACATCCATGTTTCTTCACACAAGTACACATGCAATATAGGGTTAGAGTTTCTAGAGTAGGTAGAGATGTTTAGGTGCTCATTACTTTTCCAAAATATAATGTAGATGGTTGCTTTCACATCTTTCCATGTTAGCAAGCTAGACCTTTGTGCTTCCCACTAATGATTGATATTGCTCCTTAATGTATACACTAGTGTGGCCATTATATATACTTCTTTTAGGATGCATGATTTGGGGTTATGGACATACTCTTCCATAAGATTTCTCCCCTCATATCTTGGGAGTGCCACAAGTTTTTCTTTATTGAAGAGAAATGCTTTCTTTCCATTCTAAGCATAAGATACCCACCTCTTAATGATGTGATCAATCTAGACCTAACCCATATTAATTTATTTTGGCACCTTTTCTCACACTAAGTGGCACCTTCAACCAATAACCTCATAAGATTCCTTGAACCATGAATCATAAGCAACATCAATGGTATCTGAGGCTAATTTTGCATCTTCCCAAGAAAACACTCCTTGATCACTAAGGTTGAGAGTCTTAGTGCCTTATGTCATATGTTGTATATGTGGTTAATCTCATCCTCAAGATACATAATTTATAAATAGGGGGATCCTTAGTCACTTGAGAGGGGAATAACTATCCTCTCATTTCCATTTTAAAATGTCATGTAACACCTCTTAAAGTACATATCCATATTGTTTTCATAACACCATGGCTTTCCCAAGAGCACTAGATAATTATCTTATTCCACCAACTCAATCACTTTGAAATCAACATAGAAATTGGTGCCCATGCTATCTAAAACTATGCTCTTTATAATTTTTATTGGTTATGCTCTAGTCTTGTTATCCATGAAAAGCACATGAGGTAAAGGCCTCAAGGTTGGCATACCCATATTATTCCATGTTTTATTGGTCAATATATTGACCTCAAATCTTGTGTCCATAAGGACCTCATGTATATACCATACATAAATGGTGGCATTAATAAGAATTTAATTATCATACTCCACATTCTATATATGCCTAACCTCTCATGCCCACTCCATGTGTGGTGCATCAACTTTAACTGGATTATACCCTATATGATCTAATAGAAAGTTCTTCAATAGGGGAAACAATCATTTTTATATATAAAAGGCATAATATCTCCATTAGATCTTATATCTCAACCTCCTAGCTATCTTTCTTCTTGTAGGTGGTATTAACTTATGCTTTTAGGCTTCATTCTTATTAGAGCTCTCCTTATAGGTTCTAGATAACACTCATATCATTTTAAATACAAATTTCTAGCATATAGGGTCTAGGTAAGGCACAAATTTAGGTTCAATCCATGTGATGCACTTAGTGCAACTCTATTCCCCATATTATAGGTGTAACTTAGGTGTTGGTGTAATTCATGGCTGAGTTGTGAATCTATTATGAGTAGTCACCTACACCTTGACTATCTCTACATGGTTTGGTTACACCTTTTAAGTCCACTTCTTCACTTTTGGCTCATGCTTGATCATTCTATATCTATTGTCTATGCCAATCCTACCTTGGTTTAAATTATTTTATAATTTGAGGCATTCCTCAACCTTATGAGATCCTTGACAATACCCACATGTTGGATGTGTAGGGAAGTCATGCTAATAGTGTTATATGAAACCACACTTGTAACATGAATAGGGTGGAAACCTTCCTCCAACACATCCTCTACCTCACCCTTTGGTACCTTGTTACATCCCATAACCTATATTTTATTTGACATAGCTCTCATTTTATTAGGTCACCTACCCACTGACTATTATAGTGGCTTACCTTGCACCTTTCTCCATGTTCTCATGCATCTCATCAATCATTCAGTAGTCATCTATGGTATGAGTGTAGGCATCACATAACTAACAATAAATGTTTATGTTAAATTAAATGGCATATTACATCAAAATTAATTTACAAACATCATGTTCCTCTTAACAAACCTCACAGCTTAAAATTAATGTATACACATTCATTTGAGGCTAGTTATTCATATTATGGCCTTATATTTTTTTATTTAGTTCACCATAATCCACTTCAAGTGTCTTATGATGAACTAAAAGTAATATTATTGATTTGGGAGGACATTAATTCAATATGTGCCTCCATGGATGGGCTAATCCCATTTTCGACACTTTTGACTACCTAATCTATAAACATAGATACAAGCACTTTATGAGGGTTTGTGAATGTCTTCATGGAAAACATTATCTTGAACAACACATTACACATGATGTGAGGGGTGAATGTCATAAGGAAGCTTGGAAAGGAGAGTCTTGAACCTTACATCATATACGTGCACACTCTCTAATATTCCTAGTTTATTCTCCTTATATATGGTGAAGCTCTACTATTTAAACTCTAATATGTCAAATTCCTTAAGGAATACTTCCTTCAAGGTGTTTTAGTTAGCCATAGCTTGGTTAGGATCAAATTTCTTATACTAGGTATGGGTATGATCTAATAGACTTAGCATGAACTAGGTTGCCTTATGCTATGATTAGGTTATGCCTCAAGTGCGCCATTGTAGTTCACACTTTGGCACATGCTCTATGGAATTCTCCACACCATGGTACTCTAGAAAGTACATGGCCATTTCATAATATATTTATACTAAGGGCACAACTAGAATTTTAATCACTTATCCCACTAGCATTCATCTTGGTGGTGGTCCTACAATACCTCTATCCATTGGGTTAGGTGTTGGCCTCATTATTACTACTAGTGCCAAATATGACAATGGTGTTGTACTATTGATTTATGGTGTTGGGTCACTTATTGTGAGATGTTTTCTAGTCTACATAACTAACAATGGCAAAGTTAGTATGATTGTGCTTATGTTTTGTTTTAGTGAGCTATCACTTAATGGTCTAGAGGTATCCTTTCTCAACTCCGCATAGGTAATAACTTATTTAATTATAAAATTATACTCTAACTTTGCAAAACATATAAAGTCTATGTTGACAATATGTTAGTTATTTCTCTTCTTTATTGATGTGGGGGATCTAGTGCATGAGCTTGCACTATAGGTTCAAAGGGAGTAGGCACATTTGGTGCATATTTAATCACCAAAAAATATAATAAACCAACACATTCTACACCCATGAACTATTGAGATCAATCTATCACTTTAGTATTTTTCTCGTCACACTACTCCAATTCAAGAGATCCTTCCCCATGCCCTTATTTCTCACTATGGATTATCTCGACACTTCTAGGTTACATATTTTCCATTTGTCTATGCCATCTCTTATTATAATTCTATCTTATAATATTTCAACTATTAATCTAGTCATCCCCTTCCATTGTGCTTCACCTACACATCCCCTTATCCCCCATTATACTACTCACACATGAAAGGAATTTAGCCTTCCATTCCTAAATTTTTACAGCTATAATCCACCATTATCTTCTTAATATCTACACCAAAATATTTCGCAAATAGGCCTCTAGGTTCTTGAAAAAACTGATACTCTACTTACTCATGTTAGAAGTATGTAGAAATAATGAACTTAAGCATGTAACTATTTATCACTCTTTGCCACCATTTATTTATTACTCTAGTCCAAGTGGCATCTAGAGTTTCCAAATTCTCTAATTACTCCTTAATATACTCATGGAACTATTTATAGCTTCATCTTCTATGGGTCACATAGGTAACCAACCATTGGTACACATGCTCAGGCAATTTTTGGAAGAACTCATACAAAGCATCATACAGGTTATTTTAAACCCACTTTCATGGTTTTGTCCTCTACAAGTTGGAGTCTTTATCAAAAACCTATATTCCACATTTTACAACTAAAATCAATGTTATTGAGTGAGATTTAGAGCATTGTACTATCACACCATTATAGCAACAAAATTCAATGTGGGTCTCGACAATGGAACCAAAATGTTGTATAAAATTTGAGGGTCAACTCATCAATTCAGGTACTCATTCGGTTATCCAAGTGAGTTCTCAACTCATTATAACTAGGAAAAAAATGGTATATTTTCATAGTACTCAACATTTAACACTCAACTGCACTACCATCAATTCACATAATGTGAAAGCCTTATACACTCACCCAAACCACAATAGAGAAAGAACCAAGACCCATGTTGGGATATTTATACCATGGTGTATGATTTCACTTAAGGGACTTGATCATTTCAACATAGGCTTTTGTATATTCATTGGTGTAAACCTTTTTTAGGCTAATTCTAATGGTTTATAAGTGTAAGCATTATTTTAGGTGACTAGTTTTGGTCATAGGGATGTAATCCTATATTCGTGTGGTTTTATAGTCTTAAGGTCACAAGCCTTTATTTCACTAAGTTTGTCATCATTCAATCACTTTGAAGGGTCAAGGAAATGCTCTCAATTTAATTATTCATACTTAGCCTAGTGCTTTCAAGAAAGGGAACACTTGGTGCATGACCCTTTCCACACTTAGGCTATTCCTATAAGATATGCTAACATCATCAATTAACACAGAGATGCCATTAATGATGTAGACTATAAGCTTATAAAAAAACCTTATTAATATTACTATAATGATATTACCACATTATAACCAGTACATTAATTGTCAATTTCAATAGAAAAGTGAAAGGCATTCAAATTAGAATCACCATGTTTATTATAACCATTCTTATTCATTAATCAAAACTCAGAGAAAATAGAGTATATAGTTCATTATGACAAGAATAGAGTAAAACCTATCTTAAGCTACTTAACTACCTAGAGGCTCACAAGCAAGATTGGGAGTATATAATCACATATATTTTATTTCTCATGCTAATGGCATTGATTATATCTAGAACCAATTTTTTAGAGATTTGTTACATCTAATTCACATCTATTTACTCACTAGTTTAAAATTGTTTTATGGCACACATGAGCATCTCTTTGCCAGGGTGGAGAGCACACATTAGGTGATGATCTAGAACCTTTGATTATAATTCTACTAGCTCCATCACCTTATGCACTTCACATTTCATTCAATACTTCTTGACTTCTTGAAACCTTGCTTGCTTAGGAATTTTACCATGACAAGGAAAGGACACTCATGATTTCTCTTATTCATCTTGATAGGTCTCATACATCACACTTGGGCCTTGATGGCCTCTCCAACATCCATATTGTGACTAAAAAGATGATGAGTAGATTTATTCCTATTAAACTTGTTCATATATATCCATAAGTTTTTCATATGTGTTTTAATACTTTTATATACCTCTTCACATGACCATAATATCTCCTCATATGCTTATTCTCTTGACTGGTCACCAAAACTAATTTGGGATTGCTTTTGACCACTTTCTTCATTATGGATTAATTTTTAATATTTACCTTAAATCTTTGATTGAAATTTCAAATTTTTGAAAGAGGGACATTGGAGCTCTATACAACTTGTAAATTCCTTATCAATAGGTTTAGAAGCTAAGACACCTTTAAAACTCTATAATTTAGCTAAAATAGGTAGTTTTAGGTCATTTTTTTTTGTATTTTCCCTTATTTACATGTCAAGATTATTAATCTACAGAATGTTGAGGATACTTTAAATTTTCACCAAAATTGTATTCAATATACATCTGTCTCATTGGAGTCACCAATATATGATGCAAAGTCATCAGGTCATTTTTTGGGTCTCTTAGTTGCTTGTAAGCACTCCATCTTCTTAATGATCATTCATAAAGGACTAGACCTCTAAACCTTTGACTAATAACACCAAGTTTAAGTGCATAAGTGTATTCAATTATCCCTAAGATTTTTTTGGTCCCATGTAGTTTTCCATAAAATATTAAAAGCATGAGAAGGTAGTTTATCAGGTGTTAGACCTATGTTTGAAACACCTAGTTTAGGTTTCTTAGGTTGGAATGGACCCATTTTGAGCCTCATTATTTTCCTATGAATTATTCCTCCAAGTATAAATATTTCTTGCTAAAAATTTAAAATTTGTCTTTGAGTTATCTTGAATGTTTTTTTCCCCATCAAGCCCAGCTTTTCCCATTTGTAGAGATTAAGAAGGGGTTTTAGCCTTCATGATTGTGTTTTGTTTTTCTTGGGCTCTATGGGATTCTCCTGAGGAATATTTAATGGTAGGGGAATTATAGGATATGGTCATTCCATGGTTAATTGATCCCCTCCATACCTTTCATAGGATCAAGCTACCTTGGATATTCATTTGAACATGTCTCAGTCATGTCTTTGTCCATTGCATAGTCCACCTGCAAGGTGCCAAAAGAGGGGTTGTAGGTGTTTTTTTAGCCTTATGGGATCTAAATGAGTCTAAGTATTGTAGGAGAGAATTTTAAATTTTATTTAAAAATGTAATTAAACCTTATCATACTATCATGCCACCTTGACAATCATCAAAATAGTGAATAAAAACCACATTCCCTAGGTCCCTATAACTATGAAATGCACCATATTGAAAGTAGTCATGTTTGAAGCTTGAGGGACCCTTTCAGATGTTTTTTAAACCTCTTGATGACCCTATAGATAATTGAGAGAATGTGAATATGTATATAAGATTTACAAAATATCCTCTTATGATTTTTTCCCCTATAGAAAACATAAAACTTATACTTTGACTACATACTTGGTGTTTACAAAACAATCTATCTCTTCACATGTGACTTGAAAAAAATTGACCTCAAAGATTATGTTATAATTTATAGTAAGGATGAGATCCCATTAACTATTATTCACAATCACATATACACTTACACTTCACTATATTTTTTTTAGGTACAAATGTTCACCTATAGGTCTTTTAAAACCTGTAGGTTAACAAATCCTCTTTTACTTAGCTTTGACAAAAATACCCTTACATTGTCAATCATGGACTATCAGCTAGGGAAGGGTCTGAAGAATATATTAAGGGTATTTTAATCTATTTTTAGTTTAATCTTGAAAGCATGACATTCACATATACAAACCAAACATTCTTTCTTCATGTCCATAATCCTATATTTACTCTTTCACACTTATATCCTTGTTGGAGAACACTAAGGACAATGAATCTCAATGTTTTCCCACTTTTCTATCTCTCCTTAAGGGTGATATTATAAACCTTTTGAATATTATATTAATTATTTTGAGTATTTTTTACCACTAATTAAAACACACATACTTTACAAGAATCATCTCAGTTATGGATGTAATCTCAGATAGTCCCACTTATGCATTCATAAATAATCCTTTTCATGAGGTTTTATAGCCCTATTTATGAATTTTAAAATGTCTAAGGGGGAATTGAGGAAGTTGGATTCATTTGTGAAAACTTAATTTCAATCATTTTTATGCATAAATTAGTTTACTTCTCTCTCAAAACCCTAAATGCATACCAAGTCAATGTAGATGTGTTTCTCTCAACCCAATACGAGTATGCATTTATGATTATTGAACCTAGATTGGTATTTTAAAGGGTAAATTTAGGACATTATTAAATCATTTTTTCAATCACCAACCTACCTTCATCAACTCTAAAAACACTACTTTCAAGAAGAAAAATTGAGCCCATAGGGTTTTTACAAGGGGTTTTTTAACACCTTATTTTGTAAATGATTATTCATAGACCATAGGACCCATAGAACCCTTAAATATTTTAATAATTTTTAAGATCATAAGGTCCCCCATTAAACCCTAAGATATATAGTTTCCAACTCTCTCTCTTTTATGTACATCTTCAAATCGGTTTAGCCTTCCTCAAGCTGTCAAGAATCTGATGGAGGTTTTGAAAAGGTTTTTTTGTCTATTTGGTTCGGTAAAAAATATTTTTAAGCATGAATTTGGATTTGAGGATATTGGATGATGTTGTATATAATATTCATTACTTTTAACCCTAATCTAACTATATATATGCTCTAATCATGCATAGAAAACCTATAAAAACTCATCAAAATATATTTTCTCATGCAATGGAATTTGATCATTTAAATGAGTGGACTTGTTGGATTCTTATGAGAGTTGTTCATAAAATTATCCTTGACATGGAATAATACATATGTAGCATATAAAACCTCTTTAAAAACCTGCCTTTTCCTCATTTTTACATTATATTTAAAGGTTAAACAATAAGACAAGGATATTTTATGAGTGGGTTATATGTTAAATAAGGAATATTTTGGGGAACTTTGACAAGGTATATGTGTAAGAGGGAGATAATATATTCTTCAAAAAGTATTACATGACAAAAAAATATCTTCCTTGACTTTTAAACTAACTTCAATCATGTGGGGTTTGAACTTGAGATGTCTAGACAAGAAAAATACAACTATGATAATTACCTTAACTTTTCCAAAACTACCTTAAACTATGATAAACACCTCATAAAGGATCAATACATGAATACTGGTTAAAAAAACTAAGTTTTAATCACTTCTCATTTTGACTCAACCACCCTAGAAAGACATTGAACACTACTAAGATCAACATCACATTTCATCATTACAAGACAAGATAATAATCAAGATAATAACCTTAAAAGGATATCTAGAAAGTTAAAGAGGGACATGGAATATAAAGTTTTAAAATCTAATGGCATATGGTAGCCATTTTGGCTAACATTTTTGGAAACCATAAGGGGGGTGTATGCATGATATTCCACTCTATACCAATAACCTTATTAGTCCATTAGGATATGGAGTCACTCATCAATGATTTTTTTGAGATAAAATTAACTTGAAAACAAACTTGATATCCCTTAAAAAATAATTGAAATAGCTAGGTATTACCTCTAACACACACAACACAAAGAAAGACAACACACAACATAAATAAAATGTGAAACAACACTTAGAGGAATAAAATATAATTAATCTACCCTATAGTAACCTACTCTAACAACTTGAGACAAACCCTAAAACAAAAACCATTGATTGGTATAGCAAAGTAGATGCATTTTCTCACCAAGTTCATGTAGCTAGCAATCTCGATGGTATCCATGAGGAAAAATAGAATAGGGGAAACTAAATTTTTGGTCTTGAGAACCTCTTTTACTTTAAAATAAACTTTGTACACCTCTTACATATTTATTGAATCATAAATGATCATAAATGCATGTTTAGACTGATCTTCGACATGTTTAGGCTCATCTTCATGCTATAAATTTAACATGATAGGATGTGTCTTCTCCTTATTAGTATTTAGATAAGCTAAGTAGCTAATAGGACATTCTCTAGTGATGTTATTCAACTCATCATTCTTCACCTCATGGGCAAACTTATACTTCTTCATAATTTGATTGATCAAATTAAATGGATTGATATGCCTCTTATGAAATACTTGTAGAATTTGTTTCAATAGGAAACAAATCTTGCTTCTTGAGATTTTGAGGCCAATAGATGTATTTTTTATCCTCCAAGAGAAAAAAACTATCTACAAATTAGTTGAAAAATTTGATAACCCACCTTGAAGACCTCAAATAAATTATCATCAAGTGAAATTGATTTTAGTAATGGTAGGTTTAAGGGACCTTCTTGTTGTTGTTTATTTAATGGCTTGATAAAATTTCCTTCCTCAATCTTGATCAAAGCACAGTCCCCCATTATAGAATAATGAAACTTGATTATAAGAATTTAATCAAGTACTCAAATTTCCCTTCATTTTTTTGTATCTCAATTAGGTCATATTATGAATCATCAAACTCCTCTTGGTCATTTGAAAACGTCTTGGAAAAATAATCAACTATACCCCTATTGATATAGCAACCTAATTTGTACTTTGATCACTATGAGGAATATCATCTATTTTTAATCTATACTACCATTTTATCAAGACCCCCCTCTTTCATAATCTTCAAGAATATCACTTTAAAGAGAGGTTGCTAGTAGGTTATCTTGTACTCCTTCATCAAGATCATATTTCTCCTCATCTTTGAAGAATTATTTGTTTTTCTTATTGACAAATGGGAATTACCAATGAGGATTTATTCATCATACAAACATGAATCATTCTCCTCATAACCCTTTTAAGGTTTAATTTTAGTTGAATGTTATTTATATGTCCTCCATACAACATGTTT
>JARHVA010008313.1:2500-30000 GCA_037957365.1 Torreya grandis
TAGACAAATCTGAGAGATTTAGATTTAGAGTTGGTTCTGGAAGATGCTTAGTTAAGATCCTTAGTTTTGAATGTTATCAATACTCCTATGGATACTTATTTTTCTTATCTTGCATGTATGATAAAAATCCTCATGCATGATAGGGTACAAAGAATGGGTTTTGTTAGTCCATCCACATGTATAATATGTAAAACAAAAGGGAAATTTGTGGAACATCTCCTCCTCCACTATTATTATGCTAGGAAATTATGATCTTTCCTTCTCTATATGTTGTATCAACCATGGATATGCCAAGATTTGATAAGCAAACATTTTCCTCTTGGTCTGTTAGTTCAAAACACATTTCTAGCATTTGCCTTATTACTCTTGTAATTGTCATCTAGAGCATTTGGAACGAGTGAAATAATATATTTTTTAAAGATAAGGGGATTGAGTGGTAAATATGTTGGGAAAAGATAGAACAAGTTATTTTTTCTAACATCTCACTTTCAACTAAAATTAATAAAAATATGTTATCTAAATTTTTTTTTAAAAATGGCCCAAGATTATATCGCTTGAGGGTTAACGGCCCATGGTTAGAAAGAATGACAGCTCAAATGTTAGATGGATCTAAATAAAATGTGGGTTTGTTAAAAATAAATTTCTGTTTCTTTACAAGGTAATCCTTGAGGAGCTAGTGTGGGTGTTATATATGTTATCCCCAAGGAAAAAAAAATCTTAGGGGGATATTTTTTCTAACTAGAGCCACAAATAATGAATTTGAATCCATTGCATTACTAAAAGGGATTAAAATTTCAAATTATAAAGGTTTACATAATTCCATTATAAAATGGGATTCAATGGTTTCCATTAATGTTATGGTAAAAGGTAGACCTCCAAATTAGAAATTGAATAATATCCTTTTTGTGTTAGAATGTTGGTACAAAAATTCTCTTATGTTTCTTGAGTTGGCATTATTTTTGATAGTGTACTAAAGATGCTTATTTATTATCAAATGTGGGGGTTCATCAAGATCCCTTGTCCTCAATATTTATCATAAATATTTATGAATAGGTTGGTTTATCACATATTTTGAAGTTGGATACTAAAAAACTAATGTTGTAAGAAATTTTTGCCCCTTCTTGATTAGAAGTCTTTAAACATTGGTTGTGAAAGATTCGACAAAGTGGTTATTGTATACACATAATATTTCTATTAATTTTACCACTTACTAACACTTTTTATCTTGCAAGAACCTATCAAGTTTCAATCTCTCTGAGTGGACACTTTAAAGGGTGCATTAGAAAAGGGGTGGGCATACCATTGGTGATCCACAAGATTGTTGTGGCTTTATATCATTCTTACCATTTTTTTAACCACTTGCTATCAAGACAACCTTATCCTATATACTTACCTAAGCCTTGTCTCCTCTCTTGCACCATCCTCTAGTCATTTTCTACCTTCATTAACCCTTCCTAAACTTAAAACCCTTTTTGACAGTTTACAATACAGATTTGATTGGGTTGGCTTTGTATTATAATTGATACTTGTTATTATCAATTAATAATACAGAGTTAATTAGGCTGACTCTATCAACTAAAATTTTGTAAAGGACTAGGGTTAGATCTTCCTATATATACACATCTATTTCCATCATTTATTAATGAAGATAAGAGAAAAAGAAGATATATATATATATATATATATATATATATATATATATATATATATATATATATATATATATATATACTTATCCACCATTCTACTTGAGGAGCATAGTTTAAGGTTTCATGCTTTATTTGGAGATATGAATCTTGTCTTGTAGATAAGTCTTTTGGATTCATTGATACGTTGTGTATCATAGATCTAATTTATCCTTGTCATCCTTACATACCAAAACAACCTTTTGTGAAACACCTTGGCCAAGGGAGAGATTGAGGTTCAATGGGTTTGTCTTCAAAGGTAAGTATTCCTAACTTTGTTCCTACTTTGTAAGAATAGATAGATATGTATTTGTACTCCTCTCTCATGCATTAGGATTTTGATATACATACATATATATATATATATATATATATATATATATATATATATATAATGCATGTTTAATTTTCATGTTTATAACCCTCACTTTATGCCATAATCTTTTTTGAACATTAGATAAGATTTTGTTTTACTTGTTATTAGTTTAGTGAATATGAAAACATAGGACCTAGTTAGGGTTATTGCATAGTTTTGCTTGATTTGAGGCTTTGGAACCCTCCCTAGTGAATTTATTGTGGTAAGATATCCCTTGGCTAGGTCTAACAGATCCATCTTGGTCATGACTACATCTATCTAATGTATCCACAATCAGAAGTGTAAGTAGGATTTATCTTCTCTAAGATAGGATTGATTTATAGATCCGTTGCATTTCCTATTGCATGTAGTTATTACTTATTTTTAAGGACATGTTTTGTTTTTATTTTTCTTGATACTTCATTGTTTCCTTATCTAATCTTGGTTTACTGATGGAACTGGTTCTAAATTCTTTTATTACAAGATGAAGAAGATCTCCATTTATGTCAACATGAAGCACACACTTTTTTTATTATTGATTTAATAATGTGCATGTATCATTGTGTTGTTGAATGATATATATCTTTTAGTTACAAAGATATCATTATTTTTCTCTAATAAATTTTTTTTCAAAAGAAACTCTTTGATGCTTAAGTGGTATTTTTGCTTAAGATATTTCTTTCTTTGTTCTTCTATTGGGGATTCATACATTGGCCACATATGGTCTAGTTGGTTTCTTATTACCCTTTTTTCTTAATTCTTCTTATTTGGGATTTATTGTTGTAAATTTTCAAATATTTTGTTTAGTTGAGTTATATTATTGGAGAGGTAATAAAGATTTTTTGACTTTATTCTTATCAGTTGTGTAAAATTTCATGACTAGGTATGGAAGTCTTTGGATTTTGGTTATGGAAGTCGCTCTAAATTATTATTGCTTCTCTTCTTTGTGTGCTTTGTTATAATTCTTAGTCCTTTATTACCTAAAAAAATTGGAACATCTAAGGAGATTTTTAATTTGTGAAAGATATTATTGATTTGATAATGAAAGGTGTGAACTAGGAATTTGACTCAAGAGAGGATGGTTAGTATGGTGTTAGTTTCAAAATAAAAACAAAATGAAAGAAACACACTAACTAGCATAACATCTCTAGGCCTAGACACTAGAGAGCTTAGTTAAAAAAAATGAATAAAACACACAAATAAAATACAAATTAAACCCTATTTTACCTTCCTTAGATGCTCCAAAATGATTGTTGTAGTGGCTTGCTCAGCTTTTTGCTCATGAAGTCCTTGGCAATAGAAGCTTGACTACCTCCATATCTTCTTGGCACCTTTGGCTTGTGGCTTGACTTGGATTGGAATAAATTTGGCATGATAACACTAGTTACATGAAGATTTTTAATCAATTATGCATTATAAATTTACATAATTATGTCTTAGAAATGATGTTCATGGCCTCTCTATTTATAGCTTTTTGAGAATGATCAAAATCAACCTAAATCATCCATCTCAGGATTGAGATGTGTGGCTAAGGACTAATTCAATTTTTAGAATTAATTTTATAATTATCCTCATCATGAAATTGTAAGAAAGGGTAATTAAGAGGCATGAAGGGTATCATGGAAGGAATTGATGAGGCATGGAGGGCATGAATCCTGATATTTATGGTATTTATGGCCTAGGGATGTCTTCTCAAGAAATGAGGTCACCTATTGATGTAGATATTCAATATTCATTTCCAAAATAAGTATTAAACAAGTTTCCATGGAATTATTAATTAGGCCTTGATTTGGATTAATTAGCTCTTAAGCATGATAAAGCACTTTGTGCACAAATTACTCAAATTGATTAGAATGCCCTGTTATTAGTCCAAAATTAGACTAGATTGGAATTGAAATTCAATGTCAGATGCATTGGAATCATATTCCCATCTAAGATGTTACCAACAATAAATAATGAAGGCACATGTCTTGTGCGAGATATTTGATAAGAAAGATCAATCCAAAGCACCTAGGTGCAAAATTAGCATTTTGACTCAAAATGATCTAATCAAAGTTAGATGGCCCATAAATTATATTACCCCATTTAGGGATACCCTAGCCAAAATTAGTACTTTAATATGTCATTTTCACATCATTTAGCATGTGTAAGTGTTTTTAGGCCAAATTATGCATTTTGGGTAGAAATTGGCCAAAAGCTTTATTGGAGGTTATTGGTGGTCAGATTTAGCTATCTATAGTTTACCCCTATTTGGAAATGCATTGAAAGCTATAGGCATAATAACATCTTCTCAAAGAATGAAAAGTTCATATATGCCTACAACTGTAATGATGATAAACTAACTATATGATGCCCCCTCGATGGAACGGTTGGCACAAGTAGGTTGGCAAACGGTACCTCAAAAAGAAAGAAGTGAAATGAGGGAACCAAAGAAAATAAAGATGATGGGGTGAAAACACAATGATATTAAAAAGTTATTCAAAGTCATTGAGAATGCAAGTGGGATAGTGTACAATGGTTTTCTCAAAGGTGGTTATAAACATTATACCCTAATAGTGGCAACATGGTACAATAACATAATGATTTGTCTAAAGGTGATTATAATCATTGAGAAGATGGAGTTGTCCCTATTAGGATAGACAAACAAGTTAATAACATGCCCCTATATATGTAGAAAAATTAAAGTGGTGACAACACAATGATTTACCCAAAGGCAGTTATAATTAGTGAGAAATGCATGTGGGATAGTGTGCAATGATTTTCCCATAGGTGGTTATAATCATTATACCTCGATTATGGTAAACATGATAAACTTGGTCAAGGATGATGATAACTTAACATATAAGATAATGATGAATTAAGATAACCTATTAGTAGGGAGATGCTCATCTGAACTAATAAAGGTTGAAATTCTTTCATGTTTAATTAGTCTATTTGGGATATGATTATAATAGAATTGGGATGTCAGTGCCAAAGAGATGCCACTATTACTAAATAGAATTTTTAAAGCTTAGGTTTATTTTAGTACGTGTCGGTAGGCATCATGGTATAACATTATGAGGACTTGGTCAAAATATGCATAAGGATTGACTCTCATAATCCAATACTCAATAGAAAATAATGCACCAATGATAGAAACCATGATGATAATGTAAACATATAAATATGTATGGATTAAAGTGTAAGTGTGGGAAAGGAATCACCCAATGAACACATATAAACTAAATCAAGGCAACAGTGTTGAAAGCAAACAAACAGGCACACAAACAAAACAACAAAAAAACAAACAATTATGCACTCAATAAAAACCATATGAACATTACCCTAGAAAATAAGAGACAACTTAATAAATGAAAAAAATGGAGGAATATAGGGAAAATAAGGGGGTGACTGAGTTATCTCCATATTCACTAAGCAAGTGGGCGTTGCCTACATAGTTCCATGGATGTAATATCCAATAAAAAAACATTAGGCCAAATGTAGTTCTCTTAGGGAATGAGAAGAATGTGATAACTAAGGAAAAAAAAGAGAATGAATGTGATAGAAGAAGAGGAATGGTCTTAAAAAATGGTAAATGCATAAGAGAAAAGGTCAAAAAGGATGGGGAAACTAAGTGGTAAGTGATTTTCTTGTAACTTAGTAAGGGTTCCTAAAATCCTAAAGGCAAAGAAGTTGTCAATGTTTTTGTTCTTTTCAAATGATTTTTCAAATATTTTAGAAATTATTTGAAGTATCTCAACTCAATCAAGAATGATGAGACACTAAATGGTGAGAGAATTCAAACTTAGGTTGCTTGTAAAATGATGAGAGTGTTCACACTTAGGTTACTTGCAAAATAGTGAGAGCATTCAAACTTAGGTTGCTCACAAAATAGCAAGAGCATGACAAGGGGGTGATTGAGCTAACCTTAATAAGCATCAAGATAGATCTACATAGTCCTAGATTAGGACCTCAAGTCACTGTATTTATACCCTATAGTAGAGGAATTTGACTAGTGTAGTAGTCAATTCAAATAAATCATGCACAGTTGGTAAAAAGGCAAAGTATGACATAATAAGTGTCAAGTTGATACATTAAGGCTTAATAAACAAATGTTTCCCCTAGTTTAACCATAGGTGGTTATAACTAGGACACAACGGCATGGATCAATGGTACTAATTTTTCCAAAGGTGGTTATAATTAGTAACAAGATCGGTGATAAGAAAGGAATAATAAACAAAGGATGAAACTACCAAAACTTTTGTCACACTGCTCCAAAATATGATCTCTATCTAAAGTACATAAACTAACTAATGAAACTGATCAGATACCTTGATGCTAAAAATTTGTAATGAATAACAAAAACCAAGGTCAAACAAGCTAGGTTTTAGAACACATTGGGCTGATAAGTCAGAAGCAGAAAGTGGATATGGCTAAGAGGATGGATAAGGATGATATTTATACAAATAAGAATAGTGATAAAATAGCATAACTAAAATGGTCCTTACAAACAATACACCTTAGTGCTCAAGCATAGTACTATTTGAGATGAATAATATTCATTGGCTTAGGAAGCTCATCTCTATCTGGTGTGGCAAGCTTTTATGTTTCTGATCCATAATCTGTAGTAATGATGAAAGGTCCTATCCATTTTGGTTTGAATTTTCCTTTATACTTCTTCTTAGGCATGGTATTCTTTTGGTTTTCTTTAAGAAAAAGATCACCAAGTTCAAATGTTCTATACTTAACATGTTGATTATAGTGGATTTTGAGTTAGTTCTGATATATTTGAATATTATTGAGTGCAGTTGTGAATTTTTCATCAAGTAGGTCTAGCTTTTATAGGTGAGCTACTCGATAGTCATGATCATCCAAGACATGCTTGAAAGAGATGCACAATGAAGGTAATTCAACCTCAATGGGAAAGATGGCTTCAGTAACATAAACAAGTGAGTATGGAGGTGCACTGATTGATACAGTATGCCTAAAGGGTAGAGAATATTTGTAGGTGCCAATCATGATTGGCATCATTAACAATATTTTTGAGAATATTGATAATGGTTTTGTTTGATGCTTCAACTTGGCCATTACCTTGAGGGTAATATACTATAGAAAAATATTGTGTGATGTTATATTCATTATATAGTTGGTTGACATCCTTATTCTTGAATGATCTTCCATTATCAGATATAATGTTAGAGGGGATATCATAGCAGCAAATGAGATGGTTGAAGATGAATTTGGAAATTTGCTTTCTAGTCACATAAGTGAGAGGTATAGATTCAACCCACTTTTTGAAATACTCAGTGGTGATAAGGATATGTTTATGGTCATCAGATCAAGTGGAGTTGATCTTTCCAATGAGGTTAAGTCCCCATGTAGAAAATGGCCATAGTGTCAACATTGATTTTACAGTTTTGGCTAGGGAATGAATTAGATTAGCATGATGTTGACATTTGTCACACTATTTTACATATATAGCAGTATTTGCATCCATCATGGGCTCATAACGACTAGTATGCAAGAGATTTTTGGATAGAACTGCCTTGCTAGAATGAGTTCCACATACCCCTTCATTTACTTCTCTTAATGCTAGTGTATACTCTATCAAAGTTAAACAATGAAGCAGAGTTCCATCAAAACTATGATGGTAAAGGGTGGATCCAAGTAGAGTATAATGAGTGGAATGATGAATAAAGGCTTTGGTTTGTTTTTGAGATAGATTAGGTGGTAAAACCTTGTCATGAAGATAGTTATAAAGGTTTGAGTACCAAAAAAAATTAGGACCAACAATATCACAAATCATTACAATAGTTGAAGGTTCATGAGTTGGTACAAACAAATTCTCAATGAGGAACTGATACTCTCTAGTTTTATCTATTTGTCAAATTAGAGAGCTGATAGTAGTTATGGTATCTACAATTCTATTACTAGTCCATGATATATGCTTAAATTAGATATTTGCAATTTTTTTAGGGTATCGACCATAGCCTTATAGGAAACCAACTTGTCATTTTTGGTCTTAAAATGGTCTATGACTTGATTGATGATTAATTAAAAATCACCATGAACCTTTAGATGAGATATATTCCATTGTATTGCCTATCAAATTCCTACAATAAGTGTTTCATACTCACTCATGTTGTTTGTACAAGAAAAGCTAATTCTAAATGATTTAGGGATTAGATCCCCCTATGGTGTAATAAATAATAAACCTGCCCCTAATCCATGTGCAATAAATGAACCATCAAAATACAACTTCTAGGGCTACTCCTCAAGGGGTGTGTCAATGACGATCATTATGGATTCATCAAAAAATTGAAACGTGAGTGGTTGTGTGTCTATGAGAGGTGCTTCAACAAATTGATCTATAAGAACTTGTCCCTTAATTTCCTCTTCATTGACATACTCTATGTCAAATTCACTGAGAAGTATGATCCATTTATCCATTCTACCTTTAAAATATATTTTAGATAGTAGATACTTGAGTGGATATACTTAAGAAATGACCATGGTCTTATTATTCAACATATAATGACACAATTTATGAGTTGTAAAGACCATAGCCAAACAAGCTTTTTCAATAGGTGCATAGTTATGTTCATATGTGACCAAGGTATGACTTAGGTAGTATACAACATGCTCTTTTCCATTGTCATCATGTTGAGCCAAGAGTGCCCCCAGAGCATGGTTGGTAGCTGATAGGTATAACATGAATGGCTTTCCTATCATAAGAGGTAATAAAATAGGTAGATTAACAAGATAGTCTTTGAGTTGTTAAAAATCTATTTGGCAGTGATCATCCTAGTAAAATATAACTCCCTTCTTTAGAAGGTGTGTAGATAGATGACACTTGTCTGCTAACTGAGAGATGAAGTGTCAGATTGAGTGAATCTTACCCTGTAAACTATGGAGTTGATTTAAATTGGTTGGTGGTGTCATATCGATTATAACATGGAATTTAGTCAAATCAAATTCAATACCTCTGTGAGACACAATGAAGCCAAGTAATTTTTCTAAGGTTACACCAAACACACATTTCTTTATATTGATTCTAACATTATACTCCCATAATCTTTAAAATATCTTATGCAACACTGTTGGATGGTCAGCCCTAGTTTTGAATGTTCCTAATATGTCATCGACATAGTCTTCAATAATATCATGCATCATATCATGGAATATGATAATCATGGCCCTTTGATATGTAGTTCCAGCATTCTTAAGGCTAAATGGCATTACTTGATAATAAAATATTCTCCATGGAGTGGTGAATGTTATTTTATGTTGGTCTTTTGGTGTTATTTTAATCTTGTTGTATCTTGAAAAGCCATTCATGAGTGAAATCATTTCATAACCTATCATGGAATTGATAATCATGTCAATATTAGGTAATGGAAAATCATCTTTAAGACAAGATTTGTTGATGTCTCAAAAATTAGTACAAATTATGATCTCTTCAAGGTTTTTACTAATATGTACCATATTAGAGATCCATTCTGAGTAGTCAATGGATCAGATACATCATATGTATAAGAGTTTTTTCAAATCTTTTTTTACCAGTACAATAATGTGAGGATGCATCTTATTTAGCTTTTATATTACTGGTTTGACATCAAGATTGACCACAAGGTGGTGCAAAACTAAGGTGGGGTCCAAACCTAATATGTTAGAATAGGTCCATGCAAAGATATCTACAAACTCTCTCAATAGAGATATAAATACTTCATGTTTCTATTCAATCAAGGATGCACCTAATTTTATCCATTTTAGGTCTGATGGAGACTTGATGTTTACCTTTATTGTATCTTTGACTAGAAGGGCTGAACTATCTTCTAGGATAATAGGCAATGACTTGAACTGTTGGACTATGTTAGGGTCCTCTATTAGGATTTACTCTTCAACTTCTCCTAGGCATGATGAATATAATTCCCCTAATGGGAGATCTAGCTATGTGACAAAAATAGTCAAAAATTCTTAAATGATTTAATCAAATACTTGTTGTTATGAAAAACTAAACTCAAATCTATAGGCAAGTTTATTATTGGTGGCTTCCTAGTCTAAATTCAAATAAGAATGAATATCCTCATCTAATGGTGCCTAAAATAGGTTTTCACCATTAGACTGACCTTTATCTTTACTATTTCCCTGGTTAGAAAGTGTCTCAAACAAGTTTTAACTTTGGAACCTCAATGTTTTACTTATTTGTGTTTGGCTAAGGGTATTCACCCACTCTCCAAAATAGGCTATAGAATCTAATATAATTGAGAATCCTTACTTGTGATCTCCCAATAGAACGTTGTCTCTAAGGACTAAAAATTCACAAAATGCCTCATTATTTTGGAACTCATCAATTGACAGATTGGATTCTTGTTGGTCCCAATCTATCAGTTAGGGATAATATAATGGAAATGGATTATGATGAATGACCAAGGTAAGGGTACAAATGGCATTGTTATCAAAAAGGTTGGTTTTAGCTAAGTCATCAAAGGTGAGGCTATGATCAGACTCTACTTCACTATCAACATCATCATCACTAGTCACTAGTGATGGAGTTTGAATAAGATATGTGGGGTCACCCCCAGGTGGTTTAAATCTAAGTCCATAAGGTCTTTCATACTTAGTCATGGAAATTAGCTCAATAGTTCCTTACTGATTCAGTCTGAGGCCTCTTCTTTCATAATTTTGACACTCCATGATCCTATTGGGAAAAAGATTCTTTACACTTTTATAACAATCAGCTTGGTTGTCATTGTATAACCATGATTCATCACCTTTAAGAGGGTCGGGTTCTAGGCTAGATGTTGGTAGAAATGTGATAGGTCCCTTATCTTTATTCTTTTTTTACCAATGTATATGTGGAGTGACTTTAGGTTGCCCAAAGGTTTTTGGATTCTAAGAAAGATTAGAAATATGAAATGTATAATGGGCCACATACTCTCTCAATCTATTATTTGAAATGGTGAAATAATTATAAGTTTCAAGAGGTGGCATGTGGGAAAAGGAATCCAGGGTATTAGGATCTACGCAATTATCTGGTGAAGGATCAATAAGTATAGCCTTTACTTTATCCTGCTTAGAACTTAGATTCATGTTGTAATGATAATTATAGCTTTGAAATTTAGTCTCAAGATGTTTGTAGTGTTCATATGGGTGTAAATCTCCTAGAATATTCACTTCCATCTCTGAGTGGGAAAACTTGATACATTGGTGTAGCATTGATGGGACTACACGAATCTCATGTAACCAAGGCCTACCTAGAAGGATATTGTATGATAACTCAATATCAAGCACATGGCAAAGTGTATCATGCATCAAAGGTCCAATGATAACTGGTAAACTAATGGTGCCTTGTAATTCTCTTTTTTGATTATCATAGGATTTGATGGTTATCGTTTCTAGTTGGAGATCTACCATTATGTACCTAAGAATCTTGATGAGCTTTATAGACACTATGTTGAGGCCTGATCCATTGTTTATAAGGACACATTTCAATTTATGTCACTTTATATAAACTTCTATGTACAATGGATAATTATGGAGTGGGTCAAGGGAAGACATATCGCTTTGGTTGAATGTGACTTGTTGGGTTGGAGCTAGGTGTCCAACCAAAGATTGAAATTTATAAGGGGATGTGTTACTAGCAACAGTGAATTGGGTTAAAAACTCATTCAAGATGTTTTTTTGGATTAATGATGTTTGTAGAAAATCTAAAATATAAATTTATGTTGATGTCTTCTGTAATTGTTTCACAATATCAAACTTCTTGTCTTGGTCAGTTTTGAATGGTTTAATCTGAGGCTGAATGGTTGAATGGATAATAGATAAAGTGGTAGGTGGTTGTGGGTCTGAGATAGTAATCTTCAACCTCTAAATTGTAATTACATAATTATAATTAAATAATAGACTATTATTGCTAACAAATATTGGGAATGGTGTGGTACCAGACATGACAAGTATCGATTGCTAATGCACTCATATGTGGTCACATGGCAAGGATGAGTTATTGATATAAGGTCAAAAAGGGGAACTCATAGTTTGATGGTTTGCCTATATGCACTCCTATGTTAAATAAGGATTGTCCATGTAGTTTTTATGAATGTTGTTATTGAGCAATGGTCTAGGCTGATTAGTGCTTGGTCTAGGATTAATGGAGATGGTATTAATACTACCTCCTATAATATGACCTATAATCCTATTTTAGTCATGTGAAACTACATGGTAGGTTTGTTGTTTGTTACCATTATAACCTTAGTTTTGTCTATTATTCTATCATTATGGGTTTTATTGTTGATTTTGTTGATTCTGTAAGTTTGGCCTGTGATTTTGATACTATTGATTTTGTTGCTGCATTGACCATTATTGTTATTATTTTTGATTATTTTGTTATTTATTTTATGTCGAGGAAAGGGATTTTGATAAATCCCAAGATTTTGATTTAAATTGGAAGCATCATTAGCTAATGTTATCTCCCCATTCTCCAACATATTCTCAATTAAATGCTTGATTTGGACACATCATAGATTATGTCCATTAACCTGATGATATTCATAGAATTCATTTTCATGGTACCAAGTAGGATAAGGAATGTCTTATAGATAATGATTTGGTATAGGCCAACTAATCATATTAGTGGTAGAAAGCTTATGAAATATAAACTTAATAGGTTCTCCTAGGTCACTACAGACATAACGTATGGGCATGGTTCTCCTAAGAGGAGGGGTTTGCAATGGTAAAGTCTAATGTATTTTTTATGTAGGTCTCGGTTATTGTGATTTTGGTATTGATTGGAGAGTTTTTTGGGTAGGAGTAAGCTAAAAAGGTGGTGTAGATGACATTTACACCATTTAGACATGGCGTGACTCAGTTACTCCATTTCTCACAACATTCCTATTACAGTTGAATTGCTTTAGTATTTCTTGGTTATTGGCTTGTGTTGGTTGTGATGTTTGTGCTTGAATGGGATGTTGATGTTGGCCATTTTTTTGATTGGTACCTTCATTTTTATTAGTTTAATTAAGCTTGATGACTCCTTTATTGATAATCACCCACTCAATCAACAAACTTTTATCAATGATCTCTTTGAAAGTATGTGCACATTATAGTTCTAGATGATAAGCTATCTCACTATGCAAATTTTTAGTAAACATATCAGCTAATTATTTATCTGGTAAACTATGGGTGAAACAGCTTACAAGGGCTCTCCATTGCTATAGATAACTTGCAAAAATCTCACCAACTTTTTGCTTTGCTTGTGTTAAATCCACTAATGAAATCTCATGTTCAAGGTTATAGAATAAGTGTTGTATAAATTTATCAAAAAGATCAAAATTTGTTACTGAATTTTTGGGTAAATTTAATAACTACTCTAAATCTTGTCCATCTAAGCTCTTGAGAAACAACAACAAAAGATATATGTCACTATATGCCATTGGTTGACATGCAATAAAGAAATTGGTCAAATGAGCCTTAGTGTCACGTTTTCTTTTGTATTTGTCAAATTTCAATGGTTCGTATCCTCGAGGAAATGGTATCTGTAAATACTCTATATTAAATAGATAAGAACACACATCATACAACTTAAACTTTTTATTATGTTTCCCATCTTGAATGGTAGTAATTGCATCTTTCATCTGTTGCAAGTCTTAGGAGAGGAAATTGAAAGGAACATTGGTTTGAGGGAGAATATTGGTTTGGGTAGATGGTTGGAAGGTCACAAGTGGGACACTTTGACTAGGGTATGATGGATATCTTTGTTGGGGTATATTGGTTTGGTTGAGAAATGGACTAAGAATATGCATACGTGGATTAGGATGTACTTAAAATTACACATTTAGTTGTGCGATATTTTAGTTTGGGTTGACGATAAACATTTGAATTAGAAGATTTTGTGGTTAGGATGGAGGGATATAACTATATTATGCCTACTATAGTTGAAAATGGACATGCTACCGACTAATCAAACCTTGTTGTTGAGTGGGAACTTGTGGACCAAGACCCTATCTCTAAATTTATGGCATATTTTAAACCCATGGTTGTCTAGTAGGTACTTGAGAAACATGGGAGCCTCCTTGTTGCACAAATCTCTATGAGGAAGTGAAAGTAGGTTGCAAAATTTAATTCTATCGTTGACCAATATTTATACGTTATTGACTAGTCATTTATTGGTTTTAGATTGGTACACTAATCTATGACTAAAGAGGTATGTTTGTCATTACCTGATGAGGTGGAACATTAGTTACCCCTAATTGAGGTGGTAATGTATTTATCCTATGTTACATTGGTACACTAGATTATGCTTGTTATTGTGGAATACTACTCATTATTTTTTGAGGAGTAGGATTCATCACATTCTGTCATTGAGACATGACATTGGTTGTTGTTTAACTACCTAATCTTGTAGGTTATACACTTGAGGAAACATCAGGTTGAGGTTGGGATGTAGAAACTCTTACTCCCTGGTATGATGATCCACTCATAGAATTAACTATAGGCACATATTGTTGGCTATTTGTTTGTATGTTAGTACCACTTTGATTAGGATTAGACATTGCTTACACATTGTCCACTACATTTGGATCATTATTCTATGTAGAAGCCGAAGATACTTCTTCAATAACGGGCATATGCATCAAGTTATCTACCAAAATAATTTGTAAAAATAGTTTGGAACCCAAATTATCTTATCCATTTAACTCTATCAACACTCATGTTGAAGGAACTAAGTCAATAAGAGGTGTGCTCATCATATTCATCTGATTAAAATTATGTGCTAGATTCAAGTAGGTTTGATATGTTGTCTGCATTTGGTTAAAGTGGTCTTCTATGATATTTTTTTCCTTGAGTAGATATATTAGGGTCTTGATACGTTGTTTGTACTAGAGCCATAGGATTGATAGAAGAAGCTTGTTGATCATAAATGATATTATGGGGCACTCTTACTAGGCTTGGTAAATTTTCATGGGGAAAGTCTGCTAGAAACTTGGCCACTACCTCTATGGATCTAACCAAAATCTCATCTTTATTCTCTAATAAATGTCATTCAAATAAAAATGGATCATACGTGGAAGTCGTATTAGTAGAATATGATTGTTGAAGAACTGGCTCGTCTACTATGGGTATTGTAGCTAGGTATTGTGCGGTTTGTTCTTGGTCTTGTTCTGAATAAGGTGGTGTATTAGCCAAATAATTATCCAATGGATCTTGGCTTTGTGCCCCTAATTGAGTATTATAAGAGGGATAATAATCCATCTCATAAGCAATATTATTCATGTAGGGGTCTTGCACCATTTCTTCCTACGTAACTACATTACTAATCTCTAGATTGTACATGAGTCCACTACGAGTGTAGGAATACATGTTGGGATCCATAGTCAATGCTTTGTGATAAAAGGTCAAAAAGTTCTACAAACTCTAAAAAGACAATGTCTAAAATAGATGATGTTCCAACTTGGTCTAGATTCATCAAAAGGATCAAAAGTTTTATGCAAATATTTGTGAGGAAACAAGCTAGTGTGAAGTATGTAACATTTCATTGTTCACACAAAGATAAGTAAGTAAATGGATCAAAAATCAAAATTCCAAACTCTAAGGTTGAAGTGTTTTAAATTAGTTTAATGTAAGAATTTAAAATTTTCTAGGTCTTTTGGCCAAACACGACATCAAAATCTAGACTCAAACAAGGCATGTGTTAGGACTCTTGACCAAATGGCATCAAAATCTAGATTTTAAAATAGATTAAATTTTTAATATAATGGATTTGAAACACTTCTAACAAACACTAAGTATTTAATTTTTGGACATGGACTCGATCAACTAGGTATAAGGTATGAAACAAAAGGCACTTTAGAGATAGTTTATTTTCTCACAAATAATGGTATAAAACTTAGTTTTTTTAACAATAAGCTAGATAAAAGTGAATGGTATAACTATGATAGACAAAATATCTCAAAAATACACTTGGATTGGTTTGAAAATGTAGGAACAAATGTGAAATCTATGCAAGAGGGTCTATGAAATAATATTTTAAATATTTTGGATAGCGTAACGACACTACACTACCCAAAAGGTGTGACAAAAAAGTTTGTTTCAAAAACTCTTTAAGGCAAAGATAGTTTCACACAATTTTGATAGTATAACACTACTTTTATTGACTCAAAATGTTGTGGTGCATAGACTCAAAGTGAAAGTGTTTAGCACAAAATGGCTTAAGTCTATCAAGTGGTGATAATGATCTTGAGTCTAAAATGACCTTCAACCCAAATAGAAAATTGAACCTAAGTTTCCTCAAGTTTAGTGAAAATTGTGAATTCACTTAGCACATCAACCATGTGAATTTATAAAGGTGCAATTTTGAATATAGATTATAATTAAATGACTTAAATAACTTTGGTAAAGGTCTAGACTCAATTGGGTAGCATAACTATGCCAAAGTGGATGATATGACTCCCAAGCTTTTGATGAATTTTGAATAAGACAAATTAATGATCTCACACAAGCAGCATAACATCTCATTGTTCAAAAAAAATGAGGACCATGTATTTTGGTTTGTATCATTTGTTTACACCAAGTTTTGACTTCAAATAAGACTTTAATCTAGGACAAAACTTAACTGATTAATCTCTCTTAGACTCTAAACTGACAAGGTTACTTGATATTGTTGGAATCCATCTATATACGTCATTTGAGAGGATTTTAAGTGTTCATTAAAAAGTAAATATGCATTATATAGTAGGGTTTTTACACCACCCCCCTTCTTTCAAATCACAGTAATACAACATGGACTTTAAGGCACACCTTGCACCAACAATAATTCTACAGTAAGTGGGGATTTGTCTAAGATCTAACAAGTTTTTGAACATTCTAGGGAAATCAATTTCACAATGACTTTCATTCCAAACAATGCAAAAGAAAAGCATAGATTTTTGGTCCATATCACTTAGCTTATTGCAAAAAAGTCTAGTCCTTTTTGCAACCACTACATCCTCCTATTCGCTCAGTGTAGTGCGATGTCCAAAATGCCACTACATTCCATGTACAACTCCAATTAGGATCCAAATGAAGTCAATGCTGGGAGGTGAAACCCTAGGTCAAAGCTTCCCTAAAAAACTCGCGAGAGGTGATGAAGTCTCCCTTGCAAGCCAAGTTTGCATAAAAATAAACAAAGCATGAAAATAGAAAGACTTTAGGGTCATTTTCAAAGTCACCCAAACTTTGATGAGTTTTTAGGGAGTGCTTTAGATGACTTTCTTTCTAAGCCTTGGACTAGGCTACTTGCAATAGGAATGGCACTTTTGATTCCAAGGGTTCTCTGAAGGGGGTAAATAGAAGAGTATACATGCAACACCCCTCTTTTGTCTAAACAAAATTAGATCAAATAATTATTGAAGACAAAAATGACAAGTGTGTTTAATTTTAATCCCAAATGAAAGATGTGGTGGTGTTCATTTGACCCCTTGGTCTTAAGATTGTGAACTTTAAAAACTAATGCTAAAAACTTAAGCACCTAAATATTACCTTAAGCACAAAAATAATGTTATTAATTCATTTTAAAGCATGCACAAGGTGATCTTAATAGCATGTTTTAACAAGTTTCAAATCCATTGGTTACATGTCTACCTTTAAGGTATCACCCCAAAAGTAAATATGTTAGATTAGAAACATTTTAAATATATTTTCAAAATTTTGTAAAAAATCTATGAAACTTGAAGCTAAACTAATGTTAAATTCTAAAAATTTAGGAGAAAACATGTGGTTTTAAAAAAATCATCTAAAATGGAGTTTGTATGATCCCAAACCAAGCATTTTAAAATGGCCTATTTAGCTCTCGGGTTTGTGTTTTTAAAAAAATCATCATATAGTTAATTTATCATCATTGCAGTTGTAGGCATACAGAACTTTTTCACTCTTTGAGAAGACGTTACTATGCTTATATCTTGTAATGCCTTTCCAAATAGAGGCAAATTGTAGACACCTAAATCTGGCCACCAATAACCTCCAATCAATGTTTTGGCCAATTTTCATCCAAAATGCATAATTTGGCCTAAAAACACTAAAACACACTAAATGATGTGAAATTGACATATTCAAGTGTTGATTTTGGTCAGGGTATCTCTAAATGGGGAAATGTAATTTATGGGCCAGCTAACTTTGATCTGATCATTTCGAGTCAAAATGCTAATTTTGCACCTAGGTGATCTGGATTGATCTTTCTTATCAAATCTCTTACACAAGACATGTGCCTTCGTTATTTGTTGTTGGTAATATCCTAAATGAGAATGTGATTTCAACGCATCTGACATTGACTTCTAATTCTAATTTAGTCAAATTTTAGACCAATAACAAGATATTATGATCAATTTGAGTAATTTATGCACAAAGTGTTTAATCATGCTTAAGAGCTAATTAATCTAAATTAAGGCCTAATTAAGAATTCCATGGAAACTTGTTGAATACTTATTTTTGAAAATGAATATTGAATATCTGCATCATCAGGTGACCTCATTTCTTGGGAAGACATCTCTAAAGTTATAAATGCCACAAATATCAAGATTCATGCTCTCCATGCCTCATCAATGCCTCTTAATTGCCCCTTCTTCCAATGTCATGATGAGGATAATTATAAACTTAATTTCAAAAACTAAATTAATTCTTAGCCACACATCTCAATCTTGAGATGGATGATTCAGGTTGATTTTGATCATTCTCAAAAATCTATAAATAGATAGGCCATGAACATCATTTCTAAGATATAATTATGCAAAGTTATAATACATAATTGATTACAAAGCTTCATGCAACTAGTGTTACCATGCTAAATTGATTCCAAGCCAAGCCAAGCCACAAGCCAAAAGTGCCAAGGAGAGATGGAGGTAGCCAAGCTTTCATTACCAATGACTTCATGAGCACAAAACTGAGCAAGCCACTACTACAAAGCTATTTGGAGCATCTAAGGAAGGTGAAGGAATTCTTGTTATTTTTCCTTACTTTTTATTGTGTTTGTCATTTATTTTTGTTACCAAGCTTACCCTAGTAACTAGGCATAAAGATGTTAGCTTAGTATATTTTTGATTTGGTTTCATTCACTAACACCATACTAATCTCCTCTTCTTAGTCAAATTCCTAGTTCACAGAAAGCAGTCCACTTTTTTTTGAAGGTTATTTTTTGGAAAGGGTTTAATCTCATATTATAAAAATTCTATCATTATTACGTACAAAAGATGTTTTTCTTTGTTAAATGGTTTCATTTTTTAAAATTTATTTCTTATTTTACAATCTTTTTAAAACCTATATGACTTTTACAATGATTAATATAATTATTTTATAATAATAATGAAAGGGATAAAAAATCTCTTACTCTTTTCACCAATTAATTAAAAAATCCTCAAACTTGTAATTATGTTGCTAACATAAATTTTTTTGGGCATCAACATAAATTGAGGGATTTTAGTTTCTTTGGGCAATGATATGCATTGGGTTCTAAACTTGTAGTGGGGGCTTTAGGATATGTACTAATATAACTTTTCTCTAGAAGTTGAGGATCGATTTTATGTTACTCTTTGTTTAAATTGCCCTTTAGTGATTATAACATGCGATTTTCCTTCACAAAATAGATTGAAATGATACATTAAAAAAAAATTAGACGAGGGATTCCATTAAATCTCGCATGATTGCAATTGCTTTGTTTTCCGTATTTTTCATTTCATCAAGAGCAATACGATTAATGAGCAAAAAACGTCGGTCGCTATTTCGGGCAGGTAGATTGCTATCCATTGGTATTTTTAACGTATAATTAAATAAAATAAATATTAAAAATAGTATGTTAGTCTTGGGAAAGCACTAGAAGCAATTAAAAGGTCATATTGTCCAGAGAGTTTAACATGTGTGCATTAACAATTAATAAACAATTAAGCAGTAGTAGCGAACATCATTTTATTGACTTTGTTGAAGTCGAGAGTGCTAGGGGTTTTAGGTTGTGACTTTTTCACCCATTTTTTTGGTATGATTCGCTATATTTTATTTTGTAAAGTTTTTTTTAATATAATAAAGTGTGATTTTCAATTTTTTTAAAAAAAAAATCATACGAAGGACAGCAGATAAATATGTTAATCAAAACCCGAACGATCAAGAGATCTAATCTGACAAAAGTCAATTTAAACTGAAGGCCATGATCATTTTTGCATATTTAATAGCCTCGCGCCTCCCCTCCATTGAGGATAATCTATGTTGGTGTTAAGCCACACTCGGACCGAAGATGGACTGGTCCAAGAGGGGCCAGTAGCTCAGTGGTAGAGCACTCCAGCAGCATATGGAAGGTCCTAGGTTCGAGTCCTAGCTGGTCCATGTCTCAGCATGGTATTAGAGCCAGGTCCAGGCTAGGAGCCCCAAGCACACGAGAAGTGTGGCTTAAGGGGGAGGTGTTGGTGTTAAGCCACACTCGGACCGAAGATGGACTGGTCCAAGAGGGGCTAGTAGCTCAGCAGTAGAGCACTCCCGCAACGTATGGAAGGTCCTAGGTTCGAGTCCTAATTGGTCCATGTCTCAACAATCTATAGAATTGAAACAATCTAAAATAGTAATTTTTTGGAGAATAATTTGTTTTGTACATGGCAGATATAAATATGAGCGAGATACCCAATTATTGTATTTCATTAAGTCCAACATAATTAACAAAGAAGATTTTTTTTAATTAACAAGATTTACAAATTGTGAAGGCTGAAATGATCATGATTCCCCTATGGCGGCCTCAGCAGCATCGGAATCCATGCAAAATTTGAGTAAAAAAAAGAAAGGACTAAGGTGAATAGAAGCAAATGTCGATGGTGGTGTGAAGCGCAGAAAAGGACTAAGGTGAATAGAAGCAAATGTCGATGGTGGTGTGAAGCGCAGAGTTGGGGTCACCCTCTTGCAAACATGTGAGCGACACCGGAATCTATGCAAATTTTGAGTAAAAAAAGGAAAGAAAGGACTAGGGTGAATAGGAGCAAGTGTCGATGGTGGTGTGAAGGGCAGAGTTGGGGTCACCCTCCTGCAAACATGTGAGCGGGGGAATGGTGAGAGTTTGGATCGTTCCATAAGCATTCCAACAGAAGGGGTTGTGTATCATCTCACCCTGCGCCTGCGCCGGAAGCAGTTTTATGTTGGCCAGAGTGATATTTGTGCAGGGAATGGTGTCACTGCATGCAAAGTGCATGGCAGGGCTCCTGACGTCGTAAGTTCCATGGATGCCCCTGTAGGCTATATTAGACACGTACACGGCCTCTGTCTCATTGTGACATCCCTTGGTAAAACAGTAAAACTGGTCAATTATTATGGGATTTCTCACATTCTCCACGTACACATTGTCGAAGGTAACGCCAGATACTGATCCAACCCCTCCCTGCCATGTCTTTATTCGAAGCCCATTGTCTGAGTTCTTAATCAGGACGTCGCTCACGCTTATATTTGAAACACAAGCTTGTGAATTGTGATTCCCCAGCCCTCCAATGCTGATCAATATCAGAGATCACATTCTGACGAGTGACATGTGAAGGGAAACGGAAAGGGCAAAGCGGAAAGCGAAAGCGAAAGATACCTGATCCCGTGACTAGGTCCACATGTCACATTTTGGATATCTACGTTGTCACCACCAGAAACAATCGATATGCAGTCATCACCTGGGAATGGGAATGGGAATCAAAGTCACGGATGGATTAATTAATTAATTCAATATTCTATACTCATTAATACTGACATACCATTGGAGATGAGTGAATTGTATATTCCCACAGACTGAGTATTGGAGATGTGGATGCCATCGGTGTTGGGACTCAATGCGGGAGAGTTGATGTTTATGTTGTCAATGAGGACGGATTTGCAGCCGTCGAACCTCACGTGAAACTGTGGACTGTTTTTAATCCTCAACTCTCGTAGAGTTATGCTGGTGCTATCGAAGAATCTTATAGCCTTGTGCACATTGCATCTAATGAGTTAATGAAAAATAAACCACCTTATTTCCATACTTATTAGCTAAACTATTACTTACCGTGGGACTGTCGCAAGGCCCAGGTAATGTTGTTCGGTTTGGCCCCTGTGCTTGTCAAGCAAGGAAGCTCAAAGCATGAATACGCTAGATTTTCTTCATGTTTACTGAAACTGAAACTGAAACTAAAACTGAAAATGAAAATGAATTCTTACCCTATGTGGCTTGCATGGAAGATTCCACCACTTCTCTCCATTCCCGTCAATGTCGCCCCGTCCTTGAAGCGTGAACCCTTGTAGCTTATAAAATACAATCCATTGAAGCTTACTGGAGTTTTTAGCCCAGCGGTTAGGGCCATCCGGAGCAAGCAGAACGCCATCCACCTTGAATGCATGCATGGATTTGTAACACAGTCAATAGCCAATACCATTAACCAAACAAGGATATTATTAGAGAATATGTTAAATCTCACCTGAAATGTAAGGCCACACTTGCAAGGCCCTGAGAAAATAGTAGATTGTATCGTGAAAGTGTAGCCTTGAGGCACCTCAAACACTGCTGATTCGACTTCACACGCGGCCTTCCACGCCAATTGAAATGCCTGAACCAAAAAATATAACTATGTCAGATATACATCAATTAGCCATAGTGGGACTGTTTGGCAGATATATTTATTATTTATGACCTCTGTGTCGTCTGTGATTCCATCTCCGACACCACCGTATGATTGCACATTGAATGTGAGAGTTGGATCAATATTGATGGAAGAATTTGGAGATGGAGATGGAGCTTCAGCTTCAGCTTCATTAGATGTCATTAATCTAGCTGCATTACCATCTCTAAGCGAAGAAATCAGAAAGATTAAACTAATTACTGCACAAAGTAGAGCTTCCATTGTCTCGAGTTTCGCAAGCGGGGGCAGGGGGCAGGGGGCAGGCGGCAGGCGGCAGGGGCAGGCAACCTGTATAACTAGTTGCCAAAGAGTATGGAAAGAGGGAAAAGAGGTGGCTATTTAATAGCAGTTGGCGTCAATTAAATGTATATATAATATATGAAGGTGTGTTTGAATACATGATGTTCTGTTTTTAACATATCCTCACGTGACTCCATTGCCATTGCATTGCAGTGTGGTTTCAGGCTACGCATGATAGATGTCGTTGGTTACAAACAGTTTGTGGTACATGTGACTTCACGAGATCATCTCATCTTTGTTGTTTCATCATAAAAACAACTTAGCGGTTTTACGATTACCATTACGATTATTCTGGTGCACAGTTTTTCTTTGATTTTGTCGGTAGGGAATGATCTGATCACGAGAGAATTATGAGATTCTAAAATTGTTCCACCCACAGATTCAACTTTCCACTTTTGTACGACCTCGCTTTCCCTATTACCCCATTTTGTAATTCATCTCGTGACAACACTCCTCGCTCCCTCTATGGCCTAAATCTCACTTTGAATATTTATAAACATAAAGGATTAGCTAGGTTCACATGAATGTGATTCATAGAATGCAGAAATAATTTTTTCCTATTCAGCTACATTCATCTCCCCCAAACTCACGGGGTTATCATTTTTGTTCTATCTATTGTTTGTCGAGTGTGAGTGAATCTTGTACTACTTCTTACTTCCGTGCCTTGAGTTAGTACTCTCTCCCCTCTCAACCAATTTCCGCACCTAACATTATTGTTCACATGTTCCTCTTTCGTGGATGAACATTTCCTCCATGAACAAAATAGATAATCTCGACGGTGAGCCCTACAAGGATAATAATAAGAATTTATAAAATAATATTTATGAGTGTTTACATTTAAAAATAGTTTATATATTAGGGAGAGTTGATAGAGGAGAGAGGAGAGTATGGAACACTTATGGTCTACGACCTTTTAGGATTTTCCCTACCTTTCATCACATCGTCGATCTGTTCGATCTAGGCAACAGTGATTGACAATGTGTTTACTGCACTGAGTCAAGGTACCCATCCTCTTAGGCAGTTAGTCACCTTCCCTTCCCCTATATTAAATGGTTGTTGCCATTCTTCCTACATCATTTGATGCAGGTACCACTGATGAGATCTAGAGTAGCCATGATGTTGAAACAAGCTCAAAAGTTTGTCCCAAAAGTTTACCAGGAGGTATTGATTCTGACTCTGAGACTCCTCTTCCAGATGTGGTTCTGGACCTTTCATAGTTTGATAAAGCTTGCAATTACTTTGAAAATTTTACCTTTGTTGCTTATTTTATGGGTCGAGTCTCTCCAGAGAACCTCCTAAAGGAATGGGTTCACAACCACTGGCAAGGCCATGGGGTGAAACTAGGACTTTGAAACCTAACCAAGGGTTTCTTCCTATTTCAATTTTTAAACCCTGAACACTATATAGCCATTATTAATCATGGTCCTTGGTTCAATCACAATACTCTAGGTATTTTTTCCCACTGGACCAAAGACTTTCAAGTTTTTGAACAAGTGAAACTTAAAATCCTAGTATGTGTAGAGTTTATAGGCTTACTTCTGCCTCCATGGAATTTTGTCGACTAACTTATCAAGCCTTTGGGCTACTTCATCTGCCATGAGAAACCAAAGTTCTATGTAGCCCAACCCTAGAGAAGGGTTTGTGTTGAGATTGACCTAGCCAAGGATCATAAAGAATCCATTGACATTCAAGTTGGCAATAATCATTTCTCTCAACATGTCCTTTACATTAACCTTCCAAACACTTGTTTCAAATGCCAGGGTTTAGACCACATGATTAGGGAATGTCTCTTGATGGTCCCCACTCCTACAATCACTCAGGACAAAAGTGGGTCTATGCCAAAACCCCCATCCTCTTATGGGTGAACCATGGTGTCTGACAAGAAGAATACCAGTGCCCGTGGTAATATCAGACCTCAGCCATCTGTATCCCAGCCCTTAGGGGGTCCACCCCTTCTGCTAAAGCTTTGACACTACCTCAAGTCAAACCCCTGCCTCTCATTTCTCGTATCTCCATAGGTAGTTACTCAGTTTATGTCTTTGTCATCACCCACCCCTATGACTCTTTTGTCACAACCCCTTTTATGGATGAATGATTCATATCTAGATCTGGGGCTTATAACCCTCAACTACAAGGCTATCATGCATTGCTCACACAATCTCTCTTCCTCTGCAGATGATGATTATGTTCCCCCTAAAAGGTAACCCTTCAAGCTGGGATAATTTTCTCTTCCAAACTTGACTTTTAATTGGTTTGCATCCCTGTCACACCTTTCTGAGGGAAATGATATGAAATTAGATGTTTCAAATGATAGTTTATTCTTAGAATGTTCAAGGACTCATTGATTTGACTCGTAAGTAAATGGTCAGGAATTATTGTCATCATCTTTCTCACATGAAAATTCTTTGCATGCAAGAAATCAATTTTTTTGGCTTTTTGCTTCATTTTGCAGCTCGCTCTATTTGGCCTAAGGCCATCTATCAGGTCCCCTATCACAAGGTTGGCTAGGGGAGGGGGTTGTCACCCTGTTGCCACCCAACTTGGATTTAAATATCATTTTTTTGGGATCTAACCCCACCCATTAGGTGGTCTAGACGTTTTTTAACTTTGAAAACTGAATCATTGGCCTTGTCAATCTTTATGCGTCTAATGATGATGTGGAGTGCACCCTTCTTTGGAGATGGCTTGTTGATTCCCTCTCAGATACACATTGGATTTTGTGTGGTGACTTTAACATGATTGAATCTATGAAAGACAAAGAAGGTTACCTTCCCATGAGATGGTGTGCAGGAGAATGGGAAGCTTGGTTCTACCTACATACTAAACTTGGGGTCTTCAACCCAAACCATCATAGATAGGGTGATGCCAAATCCCCATGGTTCACCTAGTAATTTCCATCACAGTGAAGACTAGGTCCTCAAATGCCTTGATCATGCCCTCTTGGTTGAGAAAGACTTTTTCTTTTTCGATCTTATTAATGGGTGACATGTGGCTACCATTCCATACACTTTTTTGTTTGACGTCCACCCCATTTGCTTTCAAATACATTAGACTTCTCCTTAGGTGAAACCCAAGAGTTCCCAGTTCTACCTCAACACTGCCGACCTCAAGCATGAGAGGACTGCGGAGCATATCACTAGCATTTGGAATTTATCCCCTAGACCCATAGGGGACACTGGTTAGATTGAGTGGTGGTTTAGTGCTATAACCCACACCATAACTTTATTGGGGATTTATGGTAAACAAATTACTATATTCAGGTAATGCATCCAAAATGCTATAAATTGTAAGTATCTTAGGGTCTCACAAGAGTCAAAAGTTGTGCCTTTAAACTCTCATCTATAGACTCAGGCTGTCATGTGGAAGCATAAGCTCCAAGTTATGGAGGCTTATAAGGCCACAGGAGCACACATTTGAGCAAGGATGCATTGGTTGAAGGTTAGAGACAAAGTGACCAAAGAATTTTTTTTCTCTCCTTCATCAAGGCAAGTTGCAAATAAAATCAAAGCCATTATAAGTGCTTAGAACATGATTACCAAGCTTCCAGATATCCTCCAAGCCTTTATCCAACACTACCATGGTGTCTTTGTTGCACAACCTTTTTCACCTACTCGTGAGGCTGCCCTCACCCAATTCTTTGATGTGGTCCTCTATAATCTCTCAGAAGTTTAGATAGTTTCCTGTGATAGAATGCTTAGTGTTAATGACCTTAAGGAAGCTATTATGCAAATGGCCTTTTATAAATCTTGAGGTGTTGATGGCTTTTCCTATGAGTTCTATCAAACCCTATGGGACATGGTCGGGCCTAATCTCCATAGAGTTTATTCTGAAGTGGTCTGGACCAACTCCTTAGGCCACCTTATCAATCAGGGAAACATCAAGTTCATTCCCAAGACTAGGCATCCTGAGGTAATTACCAACTAAAGACCCATTACTTTGCTTAATGTGTCCTATAAAATCATTGCCAAAACTTTAGCTCTCATAATTAAACACTTACTTCTCTTAATTATGCAAAGTGAACAAACTAGGTTCATTTAGCATCGATATATTTTGGACAATGTTATTATTTTTTGGAAGGGTATGGAATGGGCTAGACTTTCCAACCAAAAGACGTTATTCATCAAGATATATTTTGAGAAAGCCTATGACCATATTGAATGGCCATTTATTATTTCCATGTTATAGGTGCTAGGGTTTGGCCCCAAGTTTGTCCATACTATCAATATGCTATTTTAGGATGTTGGAGCCTGCATCACTATCAACAACTCATAGTCTCAACCTTTTTAGCTTCACAGATCTATCAGACAGGGGTGCTCCCTATCCCCTTCACTTTATGTGTTGGTTATTGAAGGGTTTACCTATCTTTTGGCCAATTATGCTTCCAAGGGGTTGGTCAAAGGGATATCTTAGCCTCAACTAGACCACCAATTAATTAGTGGGAACTTTGCTAATGACTCCTTTCTCACCCTATAGGAGGATGAAAGATCTATCAAGAATGCCATGCAATGTCTAGATATTTTTTACCCTTGCCTCTAGATCATTTATTCA